>JAKGSA010000857.1:44684-76986 GCA_033558755.1 Philaethria dido | reverse complement strand
TATTGAATATAACAATTGAAAAAATTACCATATCTTAAGCATATTTTTATAAAAAAATAAACACCACGTATTCTTCCTTTGTTTCTGACTCACGAAGTAACCGCAACCAAATATTCTCTATTTCATCCATGCGGATAAACTTAGCCGGCTCCCAGTATGTAATAACTTTTAAAAGCAAATTTTGCTGAAAAACTATGTAGTCACTTCGCAGAATACGAAATCGTTCGCGTTCTTAGCAGACAAGTTTCTCAAATTGAAATACTTTTATGCGAAGAATTTGTTACATTTTATTTTAGTTTGGAAAATTATATAGTTTCAATAGGTACATATGTAATATATTTTAGAAAACCTTATAGGATGAAGAATGCTATTGTTAGGACTTAACAATATTTGTATTGTAATTTAAATTTTCTACCAGAATGTTTATATATATATATATAATACTACAGATACATTAAAAATAATAATTATTTTTTGTAGCTCGAAGAAGAACTAAAAGCAAAAATATACATGGTAAGAATCGACGAATGTTTAATAGAGAAAGAACAATGTGAGGATTCGTGTCGGAACGTTTTAATGAAGAACAACGTTCCACTCTCTGTGTACACGAACACTACTAGCTTTGTAGGTGTTTCCGCGAGTGTCGAATCCGAATGCACTTGCCAAGTTGAGGAACCACTCGTATGTTTGAATGGAGGTGAGTTTTACTAATAAAACTGTTTTTACTTGTTTTTTTTTTTAGATTTTAAAGTTATAGTAGCATTTTACACCACTTTTAGCATCACTCGCAATGCCTCAATTTGGCGGAAAGTGGGGAACGGAAATGTTGAAAGAGAATGGAGTGTCTTAACACTAGGTTCTCTGGTTCTCTTTGCCTACCCGAGAAAAAAGTAAAGTTAAAAAATAAAAGTAGCATTTTGGAATAGCGTCTGATTGTAATTGTTATGAGGTCGATTCTTATTGAAAGGATGATTATATTTATACTATTTTCCTTTTTCTTCGCTAGTTGACAAGGCACGGCGTTAAGTTACGTCGCTTAACATGTAGACTCTAAAATTCCAAGTCATCGAACGAAAAAAGACATCGAACGTAAGAACTGAGTGTCTTAACACTAGGTTCCCTACTATGCCGAAAAAGCGAGAAGCCGTACTTGTTTTTATTTCGTATCGCTAAGGGTCACGCAAAGTGTTTAATGCCTTTTTTAATTATAATCGGTCAAAGGCTTATTTCTGCTTGAACCAAAAATATTTATTACCCACATTTTTATACCACAAATAGGTATAAGGCTTTACTGTGCTCATTGCAAAAGAAATAGCGTGACGCTAATTTAATATATAACTCAGGTAAACTGAATGTTTTCTGGGACAAAGTGTAAGCTTGTTAACATCACCCAATGGAACTTGTACAAAGCGATTGTAATCAAACTAAACAAAACAATTATCGGATTAGCGATTAGCTACCAAATAGGTTAATTGAAAATGTTGGATTGACATGATCCTAAGGAAATCCCACTGTTTTCTCTGTATTTATTTTTGTTTTCAACACGCTTTATGAGCGTAGTTAAATCTTACAATATAACTTATTTACCTCAGACCACATGCTATGGTCCAATTTGACTAGAAAATTGTACATGTGTCCGAGTTAATGATGATTTGCTTTTACGCACCGTTATATTTATTTCCTATATAAAGAAGGTTCTTTGGTAGAGAATGCTGGTTAGCGTTAAGCCTTTTGTATATATTTATTTTAATTGTGTGCAATAAAGAAATGATGTCTTTGCTAAAGCAACCAGAATATAAGAAAATTATTTAAGGAATGTTTTATTTTTACTTTTTTAAACTATTATATCAGAGGTGTAATAATAAAGGCAACAAACCACCACCTAACCACCTAATGCAATTTACAAAAAACGGATAATAATAGAAGGATACTATAATTTTTTTAATGGTATTACACCACCAGTATTTCGTTAAGTATAATTTCGATATAGCTTATTTTTACCTGTATTTTAATCCTTAGCGATGTCGGTTTACTTGGAATCTTAAAAAATGTCATCGAATTTGCTGCATTATACCCCTACATACATACATACATAGCTTCACGCTGTATCCCGCATATAGCAGGTTAGGCAGAGGGAACCTAGTGTTAAGACACTCCGTTTCCCACTTTCCGCGGAATTGAGACATTGCGCGCTTTGCCTTGTTACCAACCCCAGGAAATGAAAAATTCCATTTCCTGGAGAGAGAATCAAACCCACAACCTGTCGCATTTACAGTCGCATGCTTGTGCCTTTGCGCCACGACATGCGTTCTATTATACCCCTATTATACCCCTGATATGTGATATCTGTAATTTAACGCTTACATAACGCTTAATCAAGTTATACTCAAAAGACATGTCTAAAGCTTTGGAAATATTATTTTTAAATCAAGTCAATAAACTGATGCTATTTTTATGAAAAGTTCGACCACATTATTCTGTCAACCAAAGTTATTCCCCCACAACTTTACACGCTCGTCGTTTACACCTGGACTATTTCTGTACAAAGCATTTAATTAATCTATTAACGGAATACACACTTTAAAATAGAGTTTATACCTTCTTTTAAACGACTTTGAAAAAGGAGTAGGTTCTTTATTCGACAGTATTTTTTTATATGTCGATACCTCATGTTTTTAACGTGGTGAAGCAATTTTGATGATATTTTTTTTATATGATAGCCAGTGTTTCTAACGTAGTCTCATTTCAATTTTATTAAGACGGTTACTGGTGATTTTTAAGTTATTCGTAATAATTTCACAGTCCAGTGTATTTTATTTGAAGTTTGTTTTCTTCTCTGTGAGCATCGAATCTACGACCCATTCCATACTAGAACTAACTACCACGATGTCATCTGTGATATAATTAATTAATTACTATATAACAAATATAGTATTTCCCATACTTCCCATAAGCTACAATAAAAAAAAATTAAAACTGTAACTCCGTCCTCTATTGTTAAATGTTAGATCGCAATAGCATCCGCATACAATTGAATCTGCTTCATCAAGAGTACTTCAGTGTCATTCGATATTCAATCAATTCGTAGAAATTGAAATTATTACTCACAATAAGCGTTGTGTTCTGGGAAAAGTGACATAATAATCAGCAATTTTGTTAAGTTACTGAGGTTAAAACCTCAACTGAAAAATGTTACTGAATTATCTTTGGGTAGCAGAAATTTGTAAAAATCTCTCTACAGAGAAGCTAACAACATAAATAAGTTGTAACAAGGGTATAAGAATTTCGACGCAGCCGGATGTAGAACGCATGGCTTAGTGGTTATAGCGCTTGGACGGATTCCATGAGGTGCGGGTTCGAGTCCCGCTGCGTTCAAATTTTTATACATTTTCTGTGTTGTATATATATGTTTTTCGTTTCCTAAGTGCGTGATTAACACTTTAAAACTTCAAAAATACTGAAAAATGTTGTCCAATAGCTTACTATAATCGCAAATTGAAAATTTGTACTAAAATAAATAAAATATACATACCGTAACATAAACACCGAACGTTAATAGATTGATAAGTCGACTTGCATATATATATATAAATTATTCTATAAATTTATTTTATTTATAGAATAATTTATTAATTCAAAATAGAGTAAACAAATGAAACACTTTCAAATAAAAAGTACTTAACAACATAAAAACAAAATTAATAGATAAATCTTTGCACAATGCCTGCCCTGAAATAATGCACTTTCGATTTGTCAACTTATTCACGCCATATATTGAAATATTTATATTTATATAGTAAAGCAGTCATTTCCTCTATCTCATTTATTTAATCAGTATTAGTGAAGTTTTTATATTTTATGAGACACTAACTGGAATTTAAGTGGAGAAGGAAGTGACATATCTGTCTACCGCGTAAAATGATCAAAATTTTTAATTAGAATATACATATCTAGTATATCCGTTGAAGCATAAAATATTCGTTACCATAGCAACGAATAAGTCACTTTATACAAACGTAGGCATATAGATAGTATGTATAATATTTTTTTTTAATGTAGTGTATTTCTAACTTGTTTGGTTCCATTTGACTTATAGGTGTGTTAAATTTGACTCTTGCGTTCAAATTATCTTCGTAAGAAGAGATTCAAAAATTTTCTTTCACGGGCTAATATAATGATTTATATCCAACAGGTACCCCATTCGCCGACAAGTGCGAGTGTCCGGAAGGTTGGAACGGACCGCATTGTGAGCAAACAAGTATAGGTTTCCATGGAGACGGCTGGGCTATGTACCCGCCACCAGCGGCCTGTCATGAAGGACATGTTACTCTCACTGTCACCTCACATACTAGCAACAGTCTGATATTCTATGTTGGACCCTTGAAGTTTAACCCTTTGCTTGATGTTCAAGGTTAGTACTATATGTTTATTTTTTTACGATATAACTAAAGTGCGAGTGGTAGTGAGTTCGATTTTCATACGGGAAATGGTTATATTTAAATTATTTTAATTTCCATCTGCTTTGGTAAGAAAAAACCTGGAGGAAATAAGAGAACGTAGTGTCTTAACACTAAGTTTTCTCTGTTTAGCCTGCTATGCGATAAAACGTCATGCTAAAAAACATATATATAATTTGGATACGTTGAGGGTCTAATATTTATATAGTGGTTATATATATAACAAGAACGGTAGATTTCCGTCATGCTCTACTCGGTATATTAATATGATAAAATGAGAACTTGAAGCATAGAGCTACTTCAAATTTATAACCAATCAAACTTTTAACCATTTTTATAATATTATTGAAATTATTCTCAATATGTAGATAACTAAAACTATATACATAGCTTCACGCTGCATCCCGCATATAGCAGGATAGGCAGAGAGTGTTAAGACACTCCGTTCCCCACTTTCCACCGAATTGAGGCATTGCGTGCTGAGTGGCAGAACTCAACGCCGCGCTTTGCTTTGTTACCAAACCCAGGAAATGAAAAAATCCATTTTCTGGAGTGGGAATCGAACCCACAACCTGTCACGTTTACAGACGCACTCTTGTGCCTCTACGCCACGACAGGTGACATTAGGTTCTCGGGTTCCTCTGCCTACCCTGCTATATGCGGGATACAGCGTGAAGCTAAATCTATTTTTGTGTATTTAAGAACTATAATTATGTAAATATGGGAAAAATATTGATTACAATACAGACTCATAACTCTTTTTGTTAATAAGTAAGAACAATATTAATACCATTCTCTCGAGCATTGCGAATAACGCACAAAAAGTGGCACTCTAGATTTCTAGAAAACCACGTATAAAGCTTCAGTGTCTGACACTTTGGGTATCTAAATTGGTAAAACAATATTTTCTTTGCAAATAACTAAAGTTTTCATTGTTACAATTAAATCATAATTCCTTAAGTTCCAATAGTTTATTTTAATGTTAAATATTAGAGACCTGTCGTGGCTCAGAGGCACAAGCGTGCGACTGTAAACGCCACTGGTAGTGGGTTCAATTCTCACTCCAGGACATCAAAATATTAAATAACATTTAGTATTTTCATTTCCTCGCTCTGGTAACAAGGCAAAGCGCGGTGTTGAGTTCCGCTCAGCACTCAATGCCTCAATTTCGGCGGAAAGTGGAGACCGGAAATGTTAAAAGAGAACAGTGTCTTAATACTAGGTTCTCTGGTTCCCTCTACCTACCCTACCATGTGCTGGATATAGGATGAAGCTAAAAAAAAATTTAAAAAAATTAGTTCCAATCACCTCACTTAGCTTTGAATCATGCATAAAGCTTTCAAAGCGTTCTTATTGGAGCGTCTAAACTTATATAACCAACCCATTTACGAGATTCATTTTTAGCCTATATTAGTAAGCATTCATTTATGTTTGTTAAATCAATTTGTAACAAGTTTACCATATTTTTTCAGTCTAGACCTAATGTATTCAGCATCATTAAGTCACAACTAGGCTTTTGTATGTAAAAAATTGTCTGTCATAGTTACTTAGGAATATTTGTGTTTATGGTTCAATATAATTTTTGCTAGTATAGTTTTTGTGAACTCCAGAATAAAAAATAAGAAAAAAATACATATTAAAGTATATGGCAGCATAAAAAGTAACTTGTTATATATCACCCTATTTTTGTCTAAGTATATATGTGTACAGGATTTTTTTTCACGTCGCATCCCGCATATAGCAGGGTAGGCAGAGGGAACCTGAGAACCTAGTGTTAAAACACTCAGTTCTTTAACAATTCCATTCCCCACTTTCTGCCGGATTGAGACATTGTACGTGCTGAGTGGCGGAGCTCAACACGGCGCTTTGCTTTGGCACCAGACCCAGAAAATGAAAATACTAAATATTATTTAAATTTTTAATTTCCTGGAGTGGAAATCGAATCCACAACCTGTGGCGTTTACAGTCGCACGCTTGTGGCTTTGCGCCACGGTAGGTAACAAGATACAAGATTTTATTATCATAATATATGTGTATTTATAATAATATTAGGTATAAACTGGCAAGTCTTTATAATTCTGCTTCTAATATAAATTGTCTATGAAAATAAACCATGCTTCTCATTTTAAGTTATAATCCCTAAAGACAACTTTGAAATCTTATTTCATGCAGTATAATTTTTGCAGTATTAGATTAGAAATAATCGCATAAAAATACAGAAATAAAGATTAAGAATTTCGAAGATATATTTTCGCATTGATAAGCTTTAAAAAAATGTTTTACGATAAGGTACAAAAATTATTTTTGATCTTTTACTATTACACTTAACTATGACATACATACATACATACATAGCTTCACGCTGTATTCCGCATATAGCAGGGTAGGCAGAGGAAACCTAGTGTTAAGACACTCTGTTCCCCACTTTCCGCTGAATTGAGGCTTTGCGTGCTGAGTGACGGAACTTGCCGCCGCGCGTTGCCTTGTAACCAAACCCAGGAAAAAAAAATCCATTTCCTGGAGTGGGGATCGAGTCCACAACCTGTCGCGTTGACAGTCGCACGCTTGTGCCTCTGCGCCACTACAGGCGTAACTATGAAATCTATATTTATGCTTAAGAAATGCCTGCGCTAATTGATTGACAAACATTGTACAGCTGAAACTACTAGCCTTACCTTACTAGAAAGAAATATTGGCATTTTTGTAGGTAAGCACTAAGTGAGGATAATTCGAGATTTCTATGAAAACAGGAAAAACTGAGTGTGTGATTTTAGGTCTTACAGTCCACACATACATAGTAGAGTTAGTCTTTATAAAGTGAGCCATCGTTGCGCCGTTGAAATAGTGACTAGGCTTTAAACTCACTCGGACAAACTTTTGTATTTAAAATACAGCATATCCTTTGAACTTGAACGTTAGGTGGCGGCGTTAGTTGATGAAATGTATGGAAAAGTGCGTTCAATATCAAATTTGTGAAAAATGAAGGACATATACTTCAACTTAATGGAGAACGGAAAAGTTAAAAAAGAGAGAGTGTATTAACACTAGGTTCTCAGGTTCCTTCTACCCTACCCTAGTGTGTGCGGCAAATACCCTAGTGTGTACAGCGTAAAGCTAAAAAAATATATATATACTTGAATATGTATGATATCGAATCACAGAAGACGTGAGATTTATTGTAATAACTTATGTATGACTCGAGGATATCTTTAACAAATATTAGGTTATATTTTAACTCTATTTTCGTATCACATACACATATATTATCTTATAAAAATATTCTAAATACCCCAATGACGTAAAACAAGTAAAGTAAATATATGAAGCATTACTGTTCACAATGATATACATAATGATGCTGGTTATTACAAACTCACGGTGGATTTTATTAATCTAGTTCAGATTAACACACAATTATCGGGAACAATGAATGATCCATAATCCATTAACGCCTATCAAATACTAACAAAACAGTCCTGATATTTCATTACATATGAAATAGAACTGCGAATATCTACTGTACTAGTAATCGGACTTAATTTTGCTTGATTAAAAAAGCGACGGTTCGACATAAAGAATTTGGTTCGAAATGAACATGTCGCTTGTACTGAAATGACTGTAATAAAAGGAAATTTAAATTAAAAAATAATTGGTTAATCGTTTTAAATAAACTTATAACAATTGTGCTGAAATTTCGTTGTAGTAAAGAACGATAATGGTATGTAGAGACATGATAAGAGCAAGTGTTTGTAGGTTCGAATCTCACTTGAAAAACTGTTTATATTTGAATACAAAATATATTAACAGTATCAAAAAATAGCAAAACTGGAACAGCTTCATATTTCATTATTTGTAAAATAATTTCTGGAATTTATATGAAATAGGCATATAAAAACCTATTCCACATTAAATGGAAGACATATATATACGAGTAGAACTCATTTGATATAGAAAGCAAATTCATTCTCATTATAACATGACGGTTTTGACATCTTACGTCTAATTCATACATACATACATACATACATACATACATACATACATACATAGCTTCACGCTGTATCCCGCATATAACATGGTAGGTATAGGAAACCTAGTGTTAAGACACTGTTCCCCACTAATAACTAAATTAAATCCTATATTCATAACAAATTACGTACCTTTTCCTCGTATATTAAATTTCTTATATAAAAATATATTTTTTTATATTTATAAGTTATCAAAACAGGCCAAGATAAAGGCGTTTAGTGATATCTTTACCTATTGTGTGTATATTTGAATAATTAATGTCACCTCAAACTAATATAGGTGTAAATGGGGAAGTAAGGCGGTACCTTTCGTGTTTGAATTCCTGCTTATGATTAATGGTCGCCTTAAGTAATCCAATAATACTATCTTATAAAGGAATCTATGCTAGGCCATTACACCTCTGTAGCGTGTACTTTGAAGAATTGATATTGTAGCGTAGCTTGGTACTTGGGCCTTAGTAGTTGGTAAAATATACCTAATTATGCTAAAGTTACTCGCATTTATTACCTCGATGGTCCAACAATTATAGAGAATATATATATCTAAAGGTTCGAATACTACTTAACCCAATTTTTTTATGATAAGTACTCCACTGAGACTTCTTGAGTCTTGATGCAAAGGTACAAGCTGATATGATTGATATATAGCAGGCGTGAATATGTTGTCTAATTGAAACATACATACTTTTGAGGGCGGGCGCTTATAAATTTCTTTTTTATGTCACTTGAATGTTTTTTTTTATTAATATCGATTGATATTTAAAAAAATGTGTTATGCAAAAAGACTTACTTATTAACCTCTTCATGCTTTGTTCAGTTATATACGAGCAAACATACAATTTTTGGCTGCAAAACCACGTGTAACCGAATACAAAAACAGTTTACAAAAAAATAAATAAATAGACAATACGGAATCTCAGCGAAAAACGCTTACCATAAAAGATTCAAATTACAAGAGAACATATTGTAAAACCGTTTCCTACATATTAAATGAGCGCGATAAATATCTTGAGATAAATATACACTTGCACTTTGGCAAGGCTGAAGCTAGCGAGCAAATATTTCTTCTGGCGTTGCCAAATTGGCAATACAGCTAAGTGGATTGCACACACTTGTCGCAACAGATACGTCAGTTAATTTGTGTCGAATGCACTCGCGATTTCTGACGTTTAGAATGTGATTTTTTTTTATTTTACGCATTTCGCATCATGTGGCTTAGTAGGCAGAGAGAAGCTAATGATGCGACACGGTTTTTTAAGTTGCAGAACCCACTGCCGTTTTTTTTCTGACTACATATCTGACAATTAATTTTCTCAAGTACGCCACAATGTTTTTTTTCATTTTACACATGTGTAAAATCACGTGGTGGATAGAAAAAGTCGAATTAGGTGATGAGACTCACTGTTATTCCCTTTTTGCCTATTTACGCGACATTGTGCGTTGGGTTACAGAACCTTTAAAATTTATCTACTGCAGTACGATATCTTCAGGTTATTAAATATTGAGGATTGTAAAGGACACAGCACATAAATGTAATGTTTATTTTTTTTTCCTTGATAATATTACCAAAATATTTCTTCGTAGCGCGCAAACAAATCTTAGTAACCTGGTAATGTCACTAGTTATATTAATCTTCAGACTAAAGCACAATGTACCACACTTGCATTTTCTATTGTAAAAAGAATAAATAAAAAGATATCCATTATACATAACATTTACATAAGCCAGAATACTCAAATGTACAGTTAAGCTGAGAATACTCTTCTGCTTTATTTTTCTTGCCCTTCTATTTATTCAAGAAATTTCGATAATAACTAATAGTTATAAAATTTAATTTATATATAATAGTATATACTTACAATAACAAACATAATTTAAAAATATGTAAACACTACGAAAATGACCCACCATGTGTTTATGTTTAGATGCAACGGCTACTACTATCACAAATAGCCGAGATTATAGCTGGATTATCCTATATCTAGGCGCCTTAAACTCTTTAGAACTGTAATAGCTTTGTCACACAATACAGAGCACCCTATAACACTAGCGAAAAAGTTTAAATAGTTTCACTTAGATACTGTAATCTCGTCGTCTAGTGTATTTCACGTTTATACAATAAGAGTATTGGTTATCTGAAAGAATCTTTGTGTAAAATTGGCTTTAAGAAAGGTAAACTTGAATTATAATTTTTTTTTTAACTTCACGCTTGTATCCCGCATATAGCAGGGTAGGCAGAGGGAACCTGAGAACCTAGTGTTAAGACACTCCGTTCTCTTATAACAATTCCGTTCCCCACTTGAATTATCTTCTACAATAAATGTATCAAAAGCCATCGGGACACAGTAGGAGGAAGTTTGACTATAAATGCGAGTGTTTGTGTATTCGATGCTCACTCGAGGGAAATCATTCCCTCATATTTAAATTATTTTCATTTTTTCACTTTCTCAAATGCAGGCAATGCACCTGTAGTTTCTCTGGTGTTAAATAGGGCAGTAGGTGGCGGTGATCACTTACCAGGTGACCCGATAGCTTGTTTGCCTTGTCCTTTCCATAAAAAAAAACTGTAGTTAGACAAAACGCGGCGTTAAGTTCCGCCACACAATACGCAATATCTCGAAGTCGAATAGAAAGAAGAGAACGGAGTGCCTTAACAATTCTCTCTGTCTACCCTTTTATTTGGGATAAAACGTGAACCGAATAAGTGAATGAATGAATAAATATGTCAACGTTGATTGGCGTAACAACTTGAGTAATGATTTCCTACAAATTTCACAATTCCTCCTTAATACACCCAAGATGTTTTTATTCCATTTAAACCGAGAATTATTAATATGTGGGCCTTGAGAGTGTATCTTTAGCTAAAATTAGGATCCAAATTTATTATTTCATATGTATGTTGTCTTAGGAATAGCGATTGTCATGCGTATATCAATTTACTTTATATTACTATAATATATTTAGGCTTTATTGAAGTATATCCTTTCTGTCTTTTAATAACAATGTATGTTTTCTGGTTTAGATATAATTTTAAAGGTTACTTTGTGTTCAAGATATTATTTTAATAAATACCGACATACAAAACAAATTCTATAAAATGCGTAGGAAGTGGAGAACGGAGTGTTTTATCATTAAGTCTATCGTATAATGCAAAAGGTGTGAATATCAATGACGAGGCGTCCATACCAATCGATTCCCACCGGCTTGCCTAACTTTTCAAAGTATGAGACAAAAAAAAAAGCTCACCAGTAAAATGTGGAGCTCGGAAAAACAAAGTCAAACAAGGTGTGAGAGCTAAAAAAAAAGGTCGCCAGGAAAATATTGGGCATAAAATTGCAAAAAAACAAGCTCAGACATTTTATACATCTAAAAAAACCAAAAAGGTCATCGCCAAAATTCGATTGTGAAATTACTAAATACATTGACATCCTATACCGGTTTCCTTAAATATATCAGCTTCCATAAAAATTAACCGGCTTCCCTAAATATACACCGGCTTCCCTAAATATACATCGGCTTCCCTTAATTTACCGGCTTGCATACATAGCTTCACGCTGTATCCCGCATATAGCAAGGTAGGCAGAGGGAACCTAGTGTTAAGACACTCCGTTCCCCGCTTTCCTAAGTAAAATTTTCACCCCTCGCCACTGGTGAATATAATAGGTGTAATAAGGCTGTTATAGCAAAATAAACAACTACAAACAAAGCTCAGATCAAATTAAGTAGACGGCGCGACGGTGATAATTTGTTACAACGATAATACAAAACGTGCGCCTCCAGCTACATTAAATTAAATAAGTTGACGATCTAATCAAACTTACAATGATATAAAAGCTCTGTACACGGCATTGTCGTGCGAAGCTCGTCCGCTTTCCCCAGTCACTGTAATGATTTTTTAATGATCACGTAATGACTGACAACCGTGCTGCCTTATGATTTATGGAAGTTATTGTCGCGTGATAAAGTACCTATTATTCATATGGTTACTTACTTTTTGAGAATATATTCATTCCACCATTGTTTATGCTGGCCTGATTTTGATTGGTGTGTGTTTGTCCGTAATTAATACCTTTGGATATATAATGGCATTCAGGAATTGATGTAACATGTTAGACATTCTCGTTGTACGGATATCGGGTTACACAATTAAGACAATTGACGTGACATGCTTTCATAATATGATAGCGTCTTGGTATGTTGTTTTAGATGTACCTAATAGGTGCTGAATTACTTATTACTCATTCATTGAAATTTGTTTGCCTTTTTTTGGTTATATTCAAAGCTTTACTGAGTAAAGCTTTTAGAAGTAAAATGAAATAAGGAAAAAGAGAGGTTTTATTTGTATTTATGTTTATTTTTTTTTCTAATTAAAGAGAAATTATAGGATGTTTGTAATTTCATAAACTTTAAAGGTACCACGGTATGATCACATTAAAAAACCATATATTCTGATGTCAATTTGGCTATAAAGATACTATAGTCAAATTTCTGTATTTTAACTTACCTATAGTGTAAAAAAAAATTTGACCTTATGAAGTGATACTACAAAAATAATAGTATACTTAGCGTAAATGTGCCGAGGATAAATGTGGGATATAGGGTATTATGTACTAATAATGAGTTGCTCCAGAGAAGTCCGTAGCTCGCCAAAATACACTAAAAGCCTTATAATCCTTGAACTTCGGCCAAGATTGTTGACGCTGGTTATTTGCACATTAACATTGCGGTCCCATAATAACTTCACAAGTTCTAAGAAATTTTGAATAGTGTTAATTAAATTGAAACAACGGCCGCTTTGCCAAAATGCTGAATTATAAATTATTTAAAGCGTTGATTTTTTAGATCATACTATTTGTTGGTAAATATTTCTCTTTGAATACTCGTTGAAGTAGCTTTTTTGGAAATGAGACCTACTGTCTTAAGAATATAGAATATAAAAAGTACCTACAGAAGATTTAATCCTGAAACCCTTACTATAAGCTACACCACACAATATTTTAACACATTTCCCAAAGTAAAATGGATTTTTATATATGTATATATAAATTTACCAATTTTATCAATATACTATTTACTTTTCTTCTATAATACAAGTATTAATGAACTTAAACAAGTTGTAAAACACACGATCTTGAAAGGAAGTACACTCTTAGAAGTTGTAGTGAACAATTCAAAGCGTAATTGGTTCGATATCTTGTACCCAAGTTCTTGGTAGATTCTAGTCACGTTCAGAATTTTTGAAAAGTTATTCCGGACATTATTAATTTAAACTGAATTCTGATGTTACGTTATGAGATGGTCCAAAATGCAGGAGATAAAATGAGGTGTATATTTTTAAGGCCATCGCGACGTAGTGCGACTGCAGGCGCTATAGTTATGGATTCGAAAGTGGGTGATATGGGGAAGAATTATTTTTAAACTATTTTTTTTCTTTACTCTCAACATGAAACGCTACGTTGAGTTTTGCCCACAGTCTGGCAAATTTAGGTAGAGATTGGACAGCGGAGTGTCTCGACACTAAGTCCTCTTTGACTAGAAAAAGAATGAACCTGCTTTATACTTTATTCTATTGCAAACGTTGGTACAATTTGTATGGACAGAAACTAGTGACAACGTTTTCTGTTTTATATTAAGATAATTTGTACTGCACTTTTCTAATCACCCACTAAAAATATTTCTCCTATGGCAATATAATTCTCAATCGTCATACTCACTCACCTACTATCATAATTAAAGATAATAATATATTCCTTGTTCCAGATTTCATGTCCTTAGAACTCGTGAATGGGTTTCCAATACTTCTAGTAAACTACGGATCAGGCACAACTCGTTTAAACAACAGTGTAGTATTCGTAGCGGATGGGAAGCCTCACCTTATCGAAATTGTATTGATGAGGAGCTCCATAGAAATGTTTGTAGATAGATGCAAATTATCCACGTGTATGAGTCTTGCAGCTCCTACTGGACCGAGGGAGATTTTAAATGGTAAGTAATAGCCTATAGTTAGAATTATTTATATATATTATTTTAAATATACATTCAGTGAAACAGGTTAGAAATCTGCAATGTTTATTTTTTTTAATTTAAAGTTTAATATTTTTCTTGTCTCTTTTGCCTAAATTTGACATATTTCTGAATATATTATTACTTTTTTTTTTCATTAAAATGTATAATTTAATAGAGTTTTTGATACGGATCTAAATCATAATGTTTTTCATACGTTACTTCTTAAATTTATTAAAAAAAAAATTAAAAAATTGTTAATTTATATTTAAATTAAAAAATGTTACTAACAAGTGTCGTAGTGTGTGATGGTTATAGGTTCAATGTCCTCTTAGGACAATGGTTTTGGCCATTTAACATGCAGTATCTCTTGATTAGTGGAAAGTGGAGTGTCGTGACACTAGGATCTCTCTGCCTATCACACTATCACTGGAAGAGGAATCATAATATACATATATTTTTATTTTATTAAATAACGTTATCGTATGTCCTTATTATTTATTATATAAGAAAATATGAAGAATTAGCTTAAGTAAATATAAAAGACAAACCCGAAACCACATTGGAATATATTTTCCAAAGCGACAGATACAAAAACAAAGGAGCAACGCGCAAATGGCTGGCGTATTTTTTAAAAATTGCCTCGCCTCCCGTCAGCAAAATTTCGAAGTTTTCTCAAATATCGTAGTTATCTGACATATTTGTTGACAATCTTTCAGTTTGCGTTATTTTAAAAATTTGTAATAGAAATAATATTTGATTCTATTTCCTTTTATTTTGATGTTAATGGCAAATGGCAATGGAATCTTTAATGGCGTGACCTTTCTTTATATAATGTTGAGTTTGGAAAAATTAATTGAATTTGAATAACAAAAACTCCGACTTCAAATAAAGTGCACTAAATCGTAAAATTATTACGCATAACTCAAAAACTACTCGTTACATTTTTAACGTAATTTTATTTAAGTGGTCCTATTTCCATCCTATCAGAAGCATCATATAAAAAAGTTGGTTAAAAAATAGATTTAAATGAGTAGGAAAGTATACAGAGATTGCTCAGGCATTAATAGATTCATAAGTCGAGTTGCATATATTTAAAAAAAAAAAAATATCATTAGAATTTATTGTATTTATAGGATGAGTAAATGACTAAATAAAAAAATTAACCCAATTAAACTCTCAAGGTAACAAAGTATTAAACGTCATAAAAATAAAGTTAAAAATATAGATAGAGCTAAATTTAAAAATTCCACCCCTGAAAAGAATGCTTTTCAGATTTATTAACTTAATCACGGCCGGTACTCATATTTTCTGCTACACTTACAATGTTGATAACCTACATAGAAAATTGCTTAGCACAAATTATTCTGAATCCATTAAAAATCTTGGCGCAGAAGGTTTTAATGCCGCATGAATCTATATTTGTAGTGACCATACTGACATTTGACCTAGTTTTATAGGAACAAAGCAAAACTTTGGATTTCGTCGCTTATCATTCAATAAATCAATATAGAGCGCGAGTTGCAATTGACGTATTTCTGTCTACTTTTACCTATAACATATACACGGATATATGCGTATACGCGTGAATTAGTTGATAACTCGAATTTTATTTATTTATTTTTTATTTAACTTCACACTGTATCCCGCATATAGCAGGGTATCTGAGAACCTAGTGTTAAGACACTCCGTTCTCTTTCAACAAATCCATTCTCCACTTTCCGCCAGATTGAGGCATTGCGTGCCTGGGTTACCAAACCCAGGAAATGAAAAAATCGATTTCCTGGAATGGGAATCGAACCCACAAACTGTCGCGTTCACAGTCGCACGCTTGTGCCTCTGCGCCACGACAGGCGTCATATATACTAATATTTTAAATATTAATCGGCATTAGGCGTTATTTATAGCGTGATTTAATTACTAAATACAAAAATGTCCAGCTAATCAAAAATATTCACTTAAAAAGTATCGTTTGAATAGGTTACATGAAAAAGAATTTACATATAGCATGTAAACTTTTAAGTGCCTGACCTGAAAAGTGTTCATATTTGATTTATTAACTTTTTAACGCCTGGTATAGCACAAGAAAACACCGTGATGCAGTTACTAAGTGTATCTATGTAGCGATAGTTGTGAATTCGATTCCTTCGCAATGCATTTCCTTGGTTTGACTGCATTAAAATATTTATTGGATTTCCTTAAAATACATACACCCTGTATCCCGCATATAGCAGGGTAAGCAGAGGGAACCTCGTTCCCCACTTTCCGCGGAATTGAGGCATTGCGTGCTGAGTGGCGGATCTTAACGCCGCGTTTTGCCTTGTTGCCAAAACCAGGAAATGAAAATACGTTTTATAATTTAGGTTTCCTGGAGTGGGAATCGAACGCACAATTTGTCGCGTTTACAGTCGCTTTGTTTGTGCCTCTGCGCCATGACAGGCGTTGAAAATAAAATAACTATAGAGAAAAAAGTAGAACAAAATAACTTGTCTTAATTTTGTCTACCTTCTTTATAATCAAATTACATAAAATAAAAAAGTATAACGGAAGCTTACACACATATATTTACTATATTTACCAACAAATAAGCAATCAAAAACAAAGTGAATGTTCACTTTTACGATTAGGTGTCAATTTCCAAAAATGGTATTGTCTTTTATAACGTCATATTTTGTTTGCAGTGAATGGACCATTACAGCTAGGAGGAGCAAGTATAGACCTACAGAACCTCGCGCGATCGTTCGGTTGGCGGCATGTGCCCACAAATCAACACTTTATGGGTTGTATCAGCAATTTTACGTACAACGATTATGTAAGTTCCCCTTTGTTTTGAATTTTACTAGATTTTAGAATATATTGGCATATTTTTTGTGTAATTTGCTTAGGTACAGGCAATTTCAAATTATTGTTATGTTAGACTGATTTATTTGTTATACATAAAAAATGAATTAAAGTTTGGAATATGTCAAAAGCAAGGGTTATAAATTGTCCATGACTTTAGTAGAAAATTGTTTTTAATTTTCTCAAAAACTATGGATCCCTTTTTACGAAAATTACGCGAACGAAGGAGCATGAAACTTGGCACACTTATAGTTTGTATAGAGAAGAAGATATTATAGCAGAGTGCTATTTTTTTTGTAAATTAATAAAATAAATGTTGCACACACAACCATGGTTTGACATCCATGTTTATATAAAGTGACATATATATTGCTAGGCAACGTGTTGTTAATGCATCAACAGGGATACTAATATTTATAAGCAAATAAATTATAATCATTAATTTTATAGATTTAAGGACTAATTAACTCCCAAAATAAGTATATTATTTCAAATATTAATTGCAGATTCAATATTGATAATATACATATGCTAAAAAGGTATATTTCTTTCTCTAGATGTACAATTTAGGTAGACCGTCGGTAGAACAAAACGCGGACCCCGGCTGTCAGAAGAGTGTATTCACCGCTGTCACATTTGGCATCGACACAAACTTCTTAGTTGCTATACTTGTATGCACGTCTATTTTAATAAGTAAGTATTGTTATTATTTTATATGAATTATTTATAATTATTATTAATGTATCAGACCATCGTAGTGCAGTGGGACTGCAAACTCAAGGTTGTGGGTTCGTTTCCTACTTAGGGTAATGATTATATTTAAATTATTTTCGATTCGCTTTAGTAACACAAAAAGCGGCGTTGGTTTCCGCCCTCAACACAAAATGGCTCTAATTCGGGCTAAAAGAGTAGAACGGAGTGTTTCGACACTAGATTCTCTGTCTACCCTGCTATCCGGGATAAATCGTGAAGCTTGGGAAAAAATATTAATAATATAAAACATACACGCCTTAACACACATTGACGCCTGTCGTGGCGCAGAGGCACAAGCGTGCGACTGTAAACGCGACAGGTTGTGAGTTCGATTCCCACTCCAAGAAATAGAATATTTCGTTGCCTGGATTTGGTAACAAGGCAAAGCGCGGCGTTGAGTTCCGCCACTCAGCACGCAATGCCTCAATTTGGCGGAAAGTGGAGAACGGATTGTCTTAACACTAGGTTCCCTCTGCCTACCCTGCTATATGCGGGATACAGTGTGAAGCTATGTATGTTTATATGTATAAAACATACATATCTAAAATCTTTATACTATTGAGCTTACGTCCTGTCCTAATATTGTGAGTTATTTAATTTATGATCATATTCTTTGATCGATCGTTTTGTCGAGACCTTGCATTCATTCTGGTAACCAATGTCCTTATTTATAATATTTTAGATACAATATGACTACTGTCACATATATTTATTTGATCAATAAAAATAATCTATAAAAAAACTGAATTCCTTTTACAATAATATCAAAAGAAATAAATTTAAAAAACGTATTTGCTACCTATAAGCATTTAATACAGTTATCTTTTTGTTGTTCTTTAAGCGCTAATTAAAATTTATGAACAGCTTTAACATACAGGGTAAATAACGAGTTTTCAAGATAAAAAAAAATATATTGTTTTTTTTTTTTTAAATTATTATATAGTTTTGTAATTGCAATTTTTTAATCACCTTCACGCTTTACCAGGATAGTCAGAGACAACCAAATCAAAATACTTCGTTCTTTACTTTCGTTGAATGACGGAACTCAACGCCGCGCTACGTCTTACTAAAGCGGAGAAATAGGAAAAAGTTGAAATATATTCATTCCTCCAAGTGGGAATCGAACCCACAACCAATCGCGTTTACAGTTACGCTGTTTCGCTGCGCCAAAATGGCCTCAAAATTGTAATAAATTTAAATATTCTTGCAATATTAATTACCGTCGCCATTAAGAACCACTTGGCGAGTAAGCTAAGTCTTTCTTATTTCAAAGTCACAATTTTGAGTTTCATTCAAATAGCAAATAAAAAATTTAATTAACTGACCCAATTTACTAATTACGTACAAAAGTTTGACTAACAAATTTTTTATCAAACAGAAGTACGGGTTCAAATCCTGCTACGTTTAAAATGTTTTATTGAATTACAGAATGTATTAGTATCTATATAACCTTAATATATTTATTAACAGATTTGCTCAATTTACCTAATAAAAATAATTTAAACCTAAAAATTACACCATTATGGCGCAGTGGTATAACGTCTGATTTTAATTTAGATTAGCTGTGGGTTAGGTAAAGCGTGGGGTTGAGTTCCACCACTCAACACTTAAATTATCAATTTCTAAAGGAACAATTAAGAACTGAGTGTCTTGGCATTAGATTATTACTGAATACCTATCAAAACTTGACGGAAATAGCGTGAAGCTACAAAAAGCTTCTTCCCTGTGAGGGGACGGGGTTAGAACACAATTCCCCTCCGCCGCTGGGTAGCGTCCCGTAAGAGTATCTAGTAGTTTGGTGGTAAGAGGTTCGTCCACCGTCTGGCTCGCGACCACTATCATGTCAAAGACGAATCGCCAAATATCTATGATGTATTCCGGTTCGATGGCATGTAAGCCAGGTTTTCCCATTTCACACCCATCTTTTCCCCTAAATGTGGTGGTTCCGATAGCGGACTATTACATTGTCCTCCCCTTCCATCTGTATCCTCTAGGTTAACAACGCATCTACAACATCTCTGGTGTCGTAGATGTTCATGGGCGAAGGTAACCACTTACCATCAGGTGGTCCTTCTGCTCGCTTGCCACCCGTTATCCATAAAAAAAAAGAAACAAATCAACAATTTTAATACTAATTTTTGTTACAGTTCTGCTATTAGCAGTAGTAGTGCATAGAAAACGAGCAGATGCATGGGCGGAAAAAGAATTGGACGACATAAGAGAAAATATCATTGCATATGAGGACGAGGGCGGTGGTGAGGGTGACGCGGGCTACGACCTGCACGTACTGAGGCAAATGTATGACGGACCACCGCCTGATACTGATGCCACTTTCATGCATGCTCCAGGTAATTGAGTTTGTGATATTTATTAATATTAAGAATTCTTGCTTTTCAGTTCATTTATTTATGGATTTTTGCCAGATATTGCAGCTTTTTGAAGATAATCAAAATTTGAAGTACCTATTAGTTAGAAAATGGTAACTTTTTTTTGGAATTAGATCTTCTATACTTATGAATTTGATGAATTCTTGGTGTTCAGTAAGTTATGCCAGATATTCCACCATTTTAAAAATAATCATAATTTTAAATAATTATTTGAAAAATTGTGATAATAAATATCGTAAATAGACATGTATTTGTCTCGAAAAATTAAAAAGTGTATTGAATAATAGTTGTTTTTTGCACTCTGCAAAAAAGCTACTGACCTATCGTTCCTTTAACTTGTTGCGCTTTATGGAATACGAATCAATACTAGCTTCTGCTCGCGACTTTGTTCGCGTGGCGATTTTAAAAACTAAAATCCTCTTAAATTATAGTTCTTTCAAGGCAAATTTAAACCTGTATCCATTATGATAATTTAAACCAGTTTCTCTAAATTAAACAGTTAAATTAATTTTAACAAAAAAAGAAAACCGACTTTAAATAAAATGCACTAAAAAGTATAAATATTACGTATAGCTCAAAAACTAATCGTCAGATGCAAATTGAATTTAAACATAACCACAACAAAAACTCTGGCTAGAGCATCATCATCATATGAAAAAAAGACAAAAAAAAATACAGGCGTATTGATAACTTCCTCTTTTTTCCAAGTCAGTAAAAAATAGTCCCCATTAAAATGCACAAATATGGAAAAAAGTAATTCATAAAACATAATCGACAGTTTGTTCCATCAATTCAATTAATATGACGCTATAACAACACGTGATGTAACCCCAATTGAAATGTACTATATATGTACTTGGAATTTATTGGATCTTTGATGCAATTAAGCGTATTGCATTCAATGCAAATACAGTTTATTTACATGGCATATGTAAATGCTTGTAGGAAACGATATTATGAAATGGTACGTTGATTAAGAGATGTTTTAACATAATAACCGAATTTAAAAAAAGGAAGTTAAAGTCTGTCATGGCGCAGAGGCACAAGCGTGGGACTATAAATGCGAGTTCTGAGTTCGATTCCCACTCCAGGAAATGTAAAAGCTTAGTATTTTCATTTCCTGAGTTTGGTAACAAGATAAAGCACGGCGTTGCCTACCGTACATGGGATACAGCGTGAAGCTAAAAAAACGATGTTATCAATTCGTCTGTATTTTTTATGTGTGCATATTTTTTTACTAGCTTTTTTTACTGACTAATTTTGATTAACGTTTTATATGATATCTACTAGCTAGTGTTTCAGTTGTGGTCTCATTTAAAGTTAATTCTGACAAGTAGTTTTTGAGTAATTCGTAATAATTGTACTTTGTAGTGCATTTTTTTGACGTCGGTTTAAATTTTCTTGTTAAAATCTTGTTTATAACGATAAGAATTTCATTTATAATCAAAATAGAGAAAGTCAGTATTGTAAACGCAATTGTTGTGGATTTGATTCCCTTATTGATGGATTAATTCAAATGTTCATTTTTGCGATCTGATAAGATAAAGAGCGGTGTTAAGCTCCGCTACTTACCACGCAATATCTAAATTACAGGCTAAAAGCAGAGTGTCTTGACACTAGGTTCCTTTATGTTCTAGTATTAAAAAAAATTAAATTCTTAGAATTTAATATTCGTGTAAATTGATGAAAAGTAGTTTCAGTATGTAATTGTATTGACAATTCTCAACCAATTGTGATCGGAATAGAAATAATTACATTCAAATTGATTTTCAATTGATTTCAGTTCACGTTTACTTTATTTGTAGTATATTTTTTAATTTGACGATATGAGAATTGAATTGGATCCTCTTATAAATCTTGTTTAGGCTTTTAATATATTATTCATGACGAGAACTTTCCATTTTACAATTTAAAAAAATTGTAAAAAGACGTTTGTGTGTTAAAGGTTATTACCTAATTAGTGATTTTATAAATGATAACACATTTGGGAATGAAATGCTCGCTCCAGTCTGTTTCAAAGGTATCATTGCCAATAATAAAGAATTGTAAACCATTGTCGAATATAAAAAAAAAAAAAAATGTCCCGCTGAGTTTCTTGCGCCGGTTCTTCTCAGGTCTGAGGCATTAAATTTAGTGAACCGGTGGTAAATTATTTGACGTTCAAAAAATGAAGCTTGTAACTTCTTATTTTGAATAAAATTATTTGACTTTGACTTTGACTTTGACATAGTTATAGTAGTAAATTGAGTCGAAGTCTCGAGTCAATTCACTTCATATCGTCACTTTTATATCGAAATTATATATTAAAATAAAAACTAACTTGTCAATTGTGACGTAATTATAACAAGCCAGATTTTTTATATGTGTAAAAATTAGTTCCAATCTAACTGCATAAGTTTATATTAAAAAAACCTATAATATTTCCTCTTTGAGGCCAAAAAATGACATTTTAGAAGGTACTTCTTACTCTACTTATTTAGAAATGACAGAAAATCATAATTTATCATTTTATATATACTAGAGAGTCTGTTTACGGTTTGCCTTAGTAACGGATATGTCATTTTACATAAAAGTCAAATTGTATCAGTATACAAGAACGATACGATAATTGTGAGGACGGAACAGTTTCCGTCCTCACAATTATCTTAAAAAGGTGTAGAAAATTTACCTTTACGTATACCTTCACGTGTTAATATAATAAAAAAACTAATTTATATATTTTATAATTTTCCCAACAGTGGTAGGAGCTGCCCCGGACCTATCCGGGTTCTTAGACGACAAGAAGTCCGTCCTCGACCGAGACCCCGACATAAATCCGTACGACGACGTGCGGCACTACGCGTACGAGGGCGATGGGAACACTAGCGGATCACTATCGTCGTTGGCTAGTTGTAAGTTATGAACATTTTTTTTAATACTTATATTACATATTATATGTTTAATAGGGATGAGACCGATATATCAAAACGTAACTAAAAACGGCTTTAACTCTTATATCATATCATATCGTTATCTAAATGATCATATCCGATATCAAATAACTACACAAAAAAACGTAACGACAGCTCGACGATGAGATAAGAAAACTAAATAGTAATGAAAACTATCGCAACACAAACTCTATATCTGAAAACGAATATGATATCGGATATGAAAACTTCATATCCGATATGTAACCGTTACAGCTAAAAAACGAAAACGCCCATGACTAATGTTTAATAGGTCTTTCGTGGCGCAGAGGCACAGTTGTCCGACTGTAAACGCGATAGGTTGTGGGTTCGATTCCCTCATTAATAATTAATATTAAATTTTATTTTCCTCGCTCTGGTAACAACAAATCGCGGTGTTGAGGTCCGCCACTCTACACGCAATGCCTCAATTCAGGGGAAAGTGGGGAACGGAAATCTTAAGAAAACAGTCTTAACACTAGGTTCTTTGGTTCCCTCAGTCTAAGTTCTCTAAGTTGGTGCGATACAGTATGAAGCTAAATAAAATATTTTTTACTGTTTAAATATATTTTTCAGTTGCCATGAATATATCGTATGTTAATTGTATATTGATCATTCCTTTGTGTGAGTTCTGAAATAATAACTATTGCTTATTTGCCTAAAGTAAAACAAAAAATAGCTCAAGTTTATTACGCCTCCATTACAACGTTGAAATAAAAATAAAAATGAATATTGAAATAATATCGAAACTTTCTAAGGATTATTAATAAGACTTCTTCTGAAGTCGTCGCACGTATTCTTAAGAGATTCACTTAAGAATTTTCCAGAGAATTCTAGACGCTTGTATTTTTTATCACGAGTAGCCAATTAGCAACGATCCTGCTAAATAGGGTAACATAAAATGCTATAGTAAGATCTGCTTAACTTCTTGTGTGTATTCCATCAATTTTTTATTGCTTCTTGTATACTGTCGTGGATAAAAACGTAAGCTTATGTTATTTTTATGTGTTTTCTTATATTTTTGGTTATGTTATAACGTATAGATATATGCTAGTAATACGTTACATGATAGATCGAGTGTACCATGTTTGGTGTAGTTTCTTTTAAATAAAATAGTCAGAGAATGTGTCATCGTCCGTTCTCATCGCCAGACAAAATAACAGATAAATAATAATTTTGTTTGGTGGTAGGAGGTTCGTCCTCCGTCTGGCTCGCGACCACTATCATGTCAAAGACGAACCGCTAAATATATTATGATGTGTTCCGGTTCGATGGCATGTAAACCAGGTTTTCCCCTTTCCCACCCATCCTTTCCCCAAAATGTGGTGGTTCCGATAGTGAACTACTACATTGTCCTCCCCTTTCATCTGTATCCTCTAGGTCGGTAACGCATCTACGACATCTGGTGTTGTAGATGTTCATGGGCGAAAGTAACCACTTACCATCAGGTGGTCCTTCTACTCGTTTGCCATCCGTTATCCATAAAAAAAATACGTTATATGATAGATCGAGTGTACCATGCTTGGCGTAGTTTTTTTTTTAAATAAAATAGTCAGAGAATGTGTCATCGGCCGTTCTCATCGCCAGACAAAATAACAAAATGTATTTAGTTTTGGCATATGATACGTGATATCTCTTTATAATTGGGGAACGAAGTACACAGTGTATAAGCTAAATAATTTTGTAAAAACCATAATGGCGTAGCGGTTAAGCGTTTGATTGTAATCGCGATGATTGTGGGTTTGATGCCTACTCGGTGGAAAAGTTTTAAATATTTTTTTTTTATTTCCATGCTCAGGTAAAACAAAGTGCGACCTTGAGTTAACAATCATTGACACTCTTCTCTATCTGATATTTCTCTTACTTAGATGAAAAGCGAAGAACATAGTGTTTTCACACTAGGATCTCTATGTATACCTTTTGGTAAAAAGCAGAAATAATAAGGATCTATGAAAATTACACAACGTGTACACTAAAATAGAATTAAATCGAAAATGCACGTTAGCGTATCCCACATTAACCTATTTCAAAGTCGATTTTTGATTCAAATTCAATTTCTCACGTGAAATGCGGTTTTAAATCGGTGAATCGCTAAAACCTTTGAATGCTACTTATCGCGATATTTAGGTTACGATTTGCTAAATGCTAACTTGAAAGGTTTCCTGTACAATTGCTGTAAAGTGCTATTTTCATGCAAAATCTTTGTATATTTAAGTCCATATTATTTAATTATAATTTCCATATTTTCTTAATGACTTATTTTAATGTCAGTAACGGAAAAATAATAAATATTAGTGATACAATTAATAGATGGTTGTCAGGAAGGACAAGCAAGGCCTCAATAGACTTCAAAAATCTGTGTTTATGATACTGAAAGAAATCCAAGCGTCAGTTACCGTAAGCCGGACAATAAATTTATATACATACATACATACATAGCTTCACGCTGTATCCCGCATATTGCAGGGTAGGCAGAGGCAACCTAGTGTTAAGACACCACTCCCGTTCCCCACTTTCCGCCGAATTGAGGCATTGCTTGTTGAGTGCGGAACTGAACGCCGTGCTTTGCCTTGTTACCAGAGCGAGGGAATAAAAATACTAAATATCATTTAATATTTTCATATGCTGGAGTGGGAATCGAACCCACAACCTGTCCCTGACAGGTGACGAAAAATAAATAATTAACTGTAAAATGTTCCTGCAGGTACCGACGACGAAGATCTCAAATTCAACTATTTATCGACATTCGGGCCAAGGTTCCGTAAGCTGGCGGACATGTACGGCGACTCCGACGACGACAGGCCGCACGAGGAGTCCTGGTGCTAGCGCCACGCTTGGCTTGTGTAGCCGATATAAACTAATTACGAATATTGTGTAAGTAATATTACAATGCTTTCATGTAAATTTGGTTTAATGAGACCAAGAATTATTAGTACCCTAAATAATTTTTAATGATAAGTATAGTTTTCTTTGACGAAATAAGTTTGTTTGGTTTTGGTTTTAGGTGTGTGGTTTGTGCCAGAAATGTTGGGTTATAAGTGAGGGATTTAGTTCAATTTGTTGGAAATAATAGTTTTTTAATATTATATATATAAATGAGTATTTAAAGTCTTTCTAATCTTGTTAAATGATATAAACAAAAAAGTTGTATTAATAAATAAGTGTAAAAATACATGTGAAGTACTTAAGGGTTTAAAAAATAATTATATCAATAACAATAATCGATTTTGTGATTTAATCGGAACATACCGAATATTTCTGACGCTGATTACAAAATTATATTAAGTTAGCTACCTATATATATTTAAATTTAAAACTTACTTCGTCAAAGGAAATTCTATCTTAAGTTAATGTCATAATGTTCATAATTCAATGACATGATGGGGCTTATTGTTAAAAGTGAAGGTACTTGGCGAGACCAAGCAATGCCTTAGGTATGGCCCACCGGTTAAAGGCCTGTGATATAATCCTTTCCATATGATTTTTGTGTGAAAATGCTATAAGTTCTATTAATATAGTGGTTTAAAGTAATACGATGTAACCAAGGCAGTTAATTTTCAATGAACGTTCGATTTTCTTCAAAAAATCGTCATAAACAATACATGTAACGGTTTTATAATAAATAAATATTTTAAATAAATAATATGAATGAAAACTTTGTAAATGTATGAAAAATTTCGATAAGGAATGCCCTCGGAGGATGGATAGAAATTAAATTTTACGGACTTAAGGAACAGACTGATATCGCGATTAGGTATCGTTGTAGATACGCGTAAATTCTTGTAATTTTATATTTACGTAATATCAATATTTAGCTATGTATTGTTAAGTAGATCTTAAGCCCAGATGATCGATCAATTGTATTTAGGTTTTTTTTTATATTTTTTTTTTAATTTATTATTAAAAAAAAATGTTCGTTTAGTATTATGGGGTAGCGTTTTTCATGACCATGTTTGCAGGAAAGCGTTTTAGCAATGAATTAATTGATTTTCATATATATAATATTGATTTTGATCATAACAATAGTATTATCATGTCACTAAATGTTATTCAGGCTGAAAATAAATATTTTGTCTAGATTATCGGGATTTTTTTTAAGCTTTTTTTTTTATTTAAGTCATAATAATTAAAAAAATATTAGTCATCTGTGAATTATATCAACATAAGTAGAAAAAAACTATAATAAAACCTATTGCGTGATTTTTTTTATTTTTATTCATTAAAATAAAATTTCCTAAAAACCTAACCTTAAAATTTAGTGACATGTCAAATTAATTTATTGTTAAAACGCTTTACTTGTACTGTATTCTTAAATTTGAGTGCCATTACGATTATCTTAATAATTTTAGGTAGATCACAAGTTTTCTGAGCTTTCGTAACAGCATGAATGTTTATATATAAGTTAAATCCCGCCCAACATTCAATTTTCCTTAGTTTATTTTTTTTTTTTAATTTTCTTTTGCTATTAGTGTCATAATTTTTTTATATAAATATGAACTATATATGACTCATTCCATTACATGATATTCCATAATATACAAAATATTTTGTATTTCTTTCATTGTTTATTCTATGGTTTATAGAATCGAGTTTTATATTCACATATATAGGCCTAAATGTATATATGTAAGTAAATTTCTAATTATACCTAAAAAATATGTTAACTTTTTTATAATAAAGTTATACAAGGTGTCTTAAAAACTGCATATCAAAGAATTATAAGAATTTCATCTTATCAAATCACTAAAGTTAACTCATTCACAGCTTACTCTTTTGCCACTGTTTGATAAGTTCCTGCTATTTTGCCCATATATATGCTGTCTCTTTCTAAATGTACTAATAAGACAAAGACAGCATTATATATGGTTGAATAGGCCCATATATAGCTATATATTTAGTAATATCAATCCGTTGCCACCAAAATCTAATTTTTACATTCCATACAAACATCACATTTAAACAAATAAATATTAAAGAGATTATTCATAATACAAATACATTAATTATTATTGTACTATGATAAATAGAAATCGAAGCAGGACGTAGCTTAGATCTCATATTCTGGTTTCAAGTAATATTAAGGATTGTAACGGACATTTTTTTTGTGATGTACTCTCTTGTGTAGATGTAATTTAATATTAAATTTTTAGAATAAATGATAACTGTTTGATTACTGTCTTTTAAGTGACTTAACTTACCTTTGACCTTTACCTTCGAGTATATAATGAGATGTTCGATTTTTGCGATTATTACACATATTGAATGAAATTATTTTAATTTAAATATTTTCTTCTTTTTTTAACTTCACGCTGTATCCCGCATATAGCAGGGTAGGCAGAGGGAACTTGAGAACCTAGTGTTAAGACACTCGGCTTTCTTTCAACAATTCCGTTCCCCACTTTCCGCCAGATTGAGGCATTGCATGCTGAACGGAACTCAACGCCGCGCTTTGCCTTGTTACCAAACCCAGGAAATGAAAATACTTAATTTCCTGGAGTGGGAATCGAACCCACAACCTATTGCGTTTACAGTGGCACGCTTGTGCCTCTGCGCCACGTCAGGCGTTTTTTATTATTCGGAAATACATTTTTGGAAATTCGTCGCACTGTAGTCCGAACACTACAGTAGGCCGTGGTCACAGGCAGACTGTCTTACTTGTTTCAACTAGAGTCGACTGAGGTGGTACTCATCTGTCAGTTGTATGAACTGTCCACTATCATTGTCAATTCACTATCAATGCCACCTCTACATCTAGCTGTGATCACTGACCGTAAAGTAAGGTTTCCAAAAATATATTTCCGAATACTAAAATATACGCGATTAATCCAGTTAAAATAGTTTCATTTAATGTTTATATGTCAAAAACAGTTGTAGGTATATGGTAAGTTATAAGGAACTTACGAGACAGTGGTAAAACAAGGTTTAGTACTTTAATATCAGTACTGCTGATTTACAATTATAAAGCTCAAATGTATGTTAAATGAAAAGAAGGGAAAATATTTTTTTTATATTTCATTACTTATTTGTTTTATTAGATTCAATAAATTAGCCAGATTTTTGTACTTCTTTTACTAAAATATTACATAGTGTCAAATACCTCTTCTATATATCGCACCTTTAGAGTTATAGGGACCTAATCAAAATCATGATTTTGATTTTTTGCCACGATACGGCTTAATCGATCGGCTTCTAGTACGACTACGACTTAACGATCTTTAATTTAAAGAGAAACATTTCTTTTCAAAAACTAAAATACAAATCTATATAGACGTTTTCGAAAAATTGATATTTTTTTAAATAGATCACTATAATCCTAAAGGTGCGACATTAGTTCATACAATTCCCATCTTTTCTGACAAATTATATTTATACGCAAATCAGCAGAATTGTAATGTTGACGAAATCGCGTATATCCAATATATTAAAATAACCAGTGCTTTTATATATATATATATATATATATATATATATATATATATATATATAATTTTTTTATTTATAGACACACTTTTTGAGTAAAAAAAAATGATTTTTTTTTTAATTTTTGTATAGTAACATTTTGTTAGTCATTTAATATACCTATATCAAGAAAGGTTGATATATCTGAAATAATTTATTGTTTGCTGAACTTCATGATTTTTATTCATGACTTTAATAGATAATGAGTTAAACAAAGTTTGTATGAAGCGTCCATTATGATAGTAGTTGAAATACTTTTTTTTTAATGTCACTATTCACTGCGTCTTTAGTGGTCAGCTAATTTTGACATACACCTTGACACATCGATTTTTTTTTTATTCTTTTTTTTAGTACTTTAGTGTGTAAGAAAGAATGTGTTAAATTAAAATAATTCATGTCACTGGTTAGTTATAAGAACGTTTTTATACCTATACATGACTATCATCTATATATAGATATTTTCCTCAAAATCGTTGACAGTTACAAATTATTCAAATAATTATAGATTACTTTATTTAATAGCAACAAATATAGTGAATAAGTGAAGCTGTTTGTATTTTTTTCATTCATTTTTATGTACATCGACGCTCCCACAGTATAAAAATAATTCTTAAATAAATTTATTATTTGCATATGACCTCTTTGTTTTTTGGACTAGATATGATTCAATACCTATTTTTTTTTAGTTTAAAAATGTTACAATTATTAACTTATTGCTCGGAGTCGTCGATACTCATCTAGAATAATCATTATTAATTTAATAATTTCCAGTTCTTTAACCTCTTTTCATAAACCTTATTATATCCTAGTCTATTAATAGATTTTCATAACAGAAAATCCGTACAAATATGCATATATGGTAAACACTACGTGAATTCATTTATAATAAAATAAATATTGTTAAAATAGTGTTATTGGAGCAATTATTCGTACTTAGCGATGGTGGCCATTTATTTGTTATATAGGATCGAAACGTTCAATGTGGATATATAGTGTGTAAGTCTTAGGTAATATTCACAAATTCGTAGATTTTGATCCATCCTATATGTAACTTGGCCATTATCCAAAGCACTGCCGGTTAAATCTAATTAGTGTAAGATATCAGCAATTAACGTGTTATAAATGATAATTTTTTTAATGTTAAGTCCTTATTGGTTGAACTATATGTAAGGTATGACATGATGTCTATATATACATATACATATACATACAATTGTATTCACATAACGTACCTCACAAATGTGGTCGATTTTGTTTCTAATCATAAAAATATCTATCAATGCGAATATTTTTTACTAGAATATTATATTTCTACGACATATTCCCGTAAATCTTTTTATGACTTTTGCTAACATAACTGCCAAAATTTGTATGGTTAGAAAAAAATTACCATTGTCATTAAATGTGTGGGTGAAGCCATTAAATATTAATAAATGGTAATTAAGGGGGAAGTGAACAGTGTATCCTAAATGATGTCCGACTGAAGGGTATGATGCGTAGAATAAGTAAGCTCGTGTAATTTGTAACATTGTTTATATAGATAAAAATGTGCGATTAATTAAAATAAAGCGACGAATTTTATATGAGTTTTTCTTTCAATTTTATTTTCACTTCCTTCCCTATATATTATTAAGTTTTATTTATTAATGTTTCTTTATATTTAGGCTAAATATAAACCAGGAAACTGTTTCCTGGTCTGTATATAAAAGCCAAATTTTCTAGGTGGTAGGAGGTTCGTCCTCCGACTGGCTCGCGACCACTATCATGTCAAAGACGAACCGCCAAATATCTAATGATGTGTTCCGGTTCGATGGCATGTAAGCCAGATTTTCCCCTTTCCCACCCATCCTTTCCCCAAAATGTGGTGGTTCTGATAGTGGACTACTACATTGTCCCCCCTTCCATCAGTATCCTCTAGGTTGGCAACGCATCTACAACATCTCCGGTGTTGTAGATGTCTATGGACGAATGTAACCACTTACCATCAGGTGGTCCTTCTGCTCGTTTGCCCTCTGTTATCAATAAAAAAAAAAAAAAAAAAATATGAACATTTACACACGCATGAGTAAGTAAGCGATGAATTTAAAGTCACAATCATCCTACGACGCGATATCTTCTGAAATATCGTAACTGCATTTTAATTTTACTGTGAAAGAACAAGTCGGCGAACAACTAGTGTGACACTCCGTTCTCCATTTTCCGCCGAAATGAGGCATTGCGAGCTGAGTAGCGTAACTCAACGCCGCGCTTTGCCTTATTACCAGAGCGACGAAATGAAAATATTAATATAAATTATTATAAATACGAGGTGTGTTCAAAAAGTAAGGTGACTTTGTATTTTTAAGAAAAAATATTTATTTATTTATCAATATTTATGTTGTCTTCTTCAAAGTAATCCCCCTCAGATACAATACACTTATGCCAAC
>JAKGSA010000857.1:0-24676 GCA_033558755.1 Philaethria dido | reverse complement strand
TAATGACGATCCCAAACCTAGTTTTTTATCTCTTTACCTGGTTGTTTCATCTGTTCTGCTTGAAGCTGTGCTTTCTTAGTAACCCATCAGAAACGTAAAAATGAAAATAGGTGCCAAGTTCAATATTAGGTTCTGTTAGGTGGTAGGAGGTTCGTCCTCCGACTGGCTCGCGACCACTATCATGTCAAAGACGAACCGCCAAATATCTAATGATGTGTTCCGGTTCGATGGCATGTAAGCCAGATTTTCCCCTTTCCCACCCATCCTTTCCCCAAAATGTGGTGGTTCTGATAGTGGACTACTACATTGTCCCCCCTTCCATCAGTATCCTCTAGGTTGGCAACGCATCTACAACATCTCTGGTGTTGTAGATGTCTATGGGCGAAGGTAACCACTTACCATCAGGTGGTCCTTCTGCTCGTTTGGCGTCCGTTATCAATAAAAAAAAAATAAAAAAAAAAATAAAATTATGTGAGAAGAAAAAGGGTGACGGTTTCTGTAGATAATACAGACGATTATTCAAAATAAATTAATATTTTTTTTTACTAAATTTTCACAATATTTCTCGCTCAATCGGTCAATCGGTTTATTCATCTATACGTCAGCGTAATATTCGACGTGGCCGCTACGTCGTTCGTTTCTTAACCTCGAACTTGGGACACGCTACCGTGTGTCATGATTACCATTTTTCAGATCTTTGTTTTAAAATGTTAAAATTATACTATTATAAATACATTATCAAATGCAAAACTATTAATGGAGTGGTTTCAAATACCGTCAAATATATTTTTAAGAAAAGCAAACTTTTTGACATTTTCCACTATTGAAATAAAATATTCTTTTATAACTACAGAAGACAACATAAAATATCTGTAAGGAATTTTACGGTATGGTTTTTTAAAAAGAAATTTAAATTTTTATCTCAAATTAAAATAACCATACAAAACTATCAAAATTCTTAAAAAGCACATAGATTAACATACATATATTTATATATAATTATTAAATAGGAACATAATAAAGCTAAAGCAAGCCAACATCAAAGTAGTCGCGGTACATTAAACGGTCAAGTGAATTCCTAGGAGACTAAACTTTTAATGAAAGGATTTCGTTTCATAATCATTGTCCTCGCCTACAAAGAGGTCGTTGTGTGTAAAAAGTCTTTCGAATTAGCGACAGGGATTTGCAGTCTTAAAACGTAGCTTTTAATCCGCTATTCTCTTTGTAATCGTTTGTAGGTTTATGCTTTTTGTGCAGCTGTACTTATAACAGTCTAAAATTACTTTATTATTTTGGTATGTAATTGAAGCTCTAATTACAACAGCTTACATTATAACATAAGATAAAGTTAAGAAAAAATATTTATTGCTTTAATAAGATATACTGAGCAAATTTAAACAAATCAGCTTCAAGTCTCATCTCGTATCATAGGAGTTAGAGAGACTATTGCAACAACCAATAATTGAATTAAATGTAGGAAGGCTTTACCATTACAAGTGATTTCTTCCAGGCGACCTAATTGTAAGGTGCTACTGAAAAGTATGGGCGTAGTGTGGTGAAAACAGCAGAAATAATCTTCAGAAAAAATCTTTGATCTACAAAAATAATATATATCATTTTTTTATATATATATATATATATATATGTTTTCATTTGGCTAAGTTGATACAACTTACTCGTAGTATATGAATATGTTGTCGTCTTTTTAAACATCTAGGGATTGTTTGGTGGTAGGAGGTTCGTCCTCCGTCTGGCTCGCGACCACTATCATGTCAAAGACGAACCGCCAAATATCTTATGATGTGTTCCGGTTCGATGGCATGTAAGCCAGGTTTTCCCATTCCCACCCATCCTTTCCCCAAAATGTGGTGGTTCCGAGAACGGAATACTACATTGTCCTCCTCTTCCATCTGTATCCTCTAGGTTGGCAACGCATCTACAACATCTCCGGTGTTGTAGATGTTCATGGGCGAAGGTGTCCACTTACCATCAGGTGGTCCTTCTGCTCGTTTGCCATCCGTTATCCATAAAAAAAAAAAAAAAAAATAGTCATTTTTAGGAAACGTGTAAAAAATCATATGATTAATGTTTTTCGTTCCCTAATTGTGGGATTAACACTTTTATACTATCAAAAATATCTAGGGATAGTGTCTCGGCTCGATATATGACATAGTTAAATGCCTGGTTAATACTTTTTGTAGATAAACAGAAATTCATGAAAAAACTATTACATAGTTGTAGTTTCATATTCTAAACGATATAATAGAGAATAAATTATGTAACATATAATAAAAACAAAAGGAACCGAGGCAAAAGAAGTAGAGGGAAACCTTGATTGACTTTCGAGAACACAGTATCGATGATACTGGAGGCAGCTCAAGTAAAAATCATGAGGATCCCCCGGAAGGCAAGTATGAAGAGGTGGATGACTGCTTGCGTAGCGTTTGGCGCTCCGTTCTCTCTCGACTACCCTTCTTCGGGCAAAACGTGAAGCTAAGGTAGGTAGTAAAAACACTTTTGACATTTATTATATGAATTTCATTTGAGATCTTGTTAATGTTTTTTTACTCATTGAAATTACTGAAAATGTAAAATTTTACTTATAATCTTTTAACAAAACTCTTCTATAAGCTCAATTTTATATTTAGACGAGGTTATTATTATCAAGAAATACTTTAAGCTATTGGGCGTCTACAAGATATTAATAAATACAAAAGAGTATGCAACGAAGTTACTTGGAATTGCGATCTCATCTGCAGCTTATGAAATATTAATCACTATAAACTTACAAAGTAGAGGTCCTATTCATAAATATTAGGGTAGATATAGATTGAACGTATATTTACTAGAATAGAATGTAACGCCAGTCGTGGCGCACAGGGCACAAGCGTGCGACTGTAAACGCGACTGATTGTGGGTTCGATTCCCACTCCAGGAAATGTAAAGTTAAGTATTTTCATTTTCTGGGTTTGGTAACAAGGCAAAGCACGGCGTTGAGTTCCGCTACTCAGCACGCAATGCCTCAATTCGGCGGATAGTGGGGAACGGAATTGTTATAAGAGAACGGAGTGTCTTAACACTAGGTTCTCAGGTTCCTTCTGCCTATCCTGCGTTACTCGGGTTACAGCGTGACGCTAAAAAAATAGAGTATAATACATTTGAGGGAAATATTATAACGTAATAATAACTTCTATGAAATGTTTGTTTTCTACAATTTATTAATTATAATAATTTGTTATTATATTAATAATTATAATGAGGAAATACACAGCCGCAATGAAAAGGTACACAGAATGGCAGGCGTAAGCAAGAACTATACTGTAAAAATGATGCTAAAAATGGGGCTTTGGTTTTGGGCACGATTAGAAGATAAGTGATGAAAGAGTAGTAAAAAGACATATCATGTAAGAGTCCTCATTTTGTAAGAGAGGTATGAGAAGATCTCGGTGGGCTTTTAAAAACGCAGTGTCGAATACAGGCGAAAAAAGTACGCAGGGACTCTAGTACTTGGCGCACCTTTTTCTCTAACTGTTCTGATTTTGATCCAGCTGGTGGAGCATGAAGTAGTATAATGAAGGTATTCTTCATTTTATGTCTTTTCTGTTGTTTGACGATGAAATCTTCGCACAAAAGCTCAGCTCAAATCATTCAAATAAGAGGACACTACTGGCGGGGGGGTGAAAATTTTAGTTAGGCAAGCCGGTAAATTTAGAGAGGCCGATTCATATTTAGGGAAGCCGGTGCATATATTTAGTCAAGCCGGTAATTTTTAGACAAGCCGGTCTATTTATGGAAGCCGGTATAGGATGTGTTACTAGTAATTTCACCATGGAATTTTGACGATGACCTTTTTTTTAGGTCTAACTTGTCCTTTGAAAATGTCGTACTTGTACTTTGAAAAGTTAGACAAGCCGGTGGGAACCGAGTTGTATTATGGACGCCTAGCCACTGGGGGACACTATTTAGTAAAAGGTCTGTATAAAAATTGTGGTAATTGTGGAGAAATTTCGACACCTGCACCTAAATAAAGCACATTCAGTTTTAAAAATACGAAGTTACATTAATAAAGTCCGAATGGAATTTCAATAAGTTCACATATATGTCCGAAGAACGTGAATATCTGTAAATAACTCGTACTGTTACATTAAATACAATAAAATTAATTAAATAGTTAAATTGTTTTTTTTTTAGCTTATGCCCCTTTACCTGAACAATATAATATGTAAATAATTAAAATTTTGAAATAAGAAAAGTAAAACTTTTGAATTATCACGAATAACTAAAAAATGACTCGTCAGTTTAACAAAACTAATTGGACCACACCAGAAGCACTAGATATATAACAAAAGAATCATCGAAATTGGTTCACCCAATGAAATGTTATGCAGTAACACACATAACATATACCTCCTTTTTTAGGCTGGGTAAAAATATACACAAATAAATCGGTTTTCTGATTATTAGTATTAGATATACCGAACATATTTTTTACCTTTGTCATTATTGACCCTTTCGTTCTTAGGAGCGACATTGAGCCGTTAGATTCCGCTTTTAAATAGGTTTCTTTTTTTTATGGATAACGGATGGCAATCGAGCAGAAGGATCACCTGATCGTAAGTGGTTACCATCGCCCATGAACATCTACAACACCAGAGATGTTGTAGATGCGTTGCCAACCTAGAGGATACAGATGGAAGGGGAGGACAATGTAGTAATCGGCTATCGGAACCACCACATTTTGGGGAAAGGAGAAAACCTGGCTTACATGCCATCGAATCGGAACACATCATAAGATATTTGGCGGTTCGTCTTTGACATGAAAGTTATCGCGAGCCAGACGGAGGACGAACCTCCTACCTACCACCTAACTACAGGGATACCCGCCTCCTACGGGACGCTACCCAGTGGCGGAGGGGAATTGTATTCTAACCCCGTCCCCTCACAGGGTAAGGTAATCTATGTTCAGACAAAACGTGGTGAACGGAGTGTCTTTACATTAGGTTCTTTCTGCCTACCCCTGGTAATGAGGAAAAAAGCGTGAAGCCTCTTAATTTATATATATATATATAATATAGTCTTTTGTTTTAACCCTCTTCCATATTTCACTAAGTAGAGTTGTCTTGTTACTTTGTTACAAATAACCTTGGTCCGTAGCCCAAATATTTTATCCGTAATTTCATTATCTAACTTTTTTATTCCTTTAAAATATACAAGAGTCTCTATAAGAGAGACCAGCTTATGGTTTTTAGTAATTAAGCTGATTTTATTAAGCTATTAATTATTAATTATTTTTATTTTTTTTATACTGTTTTGTATATTTTTGGAATTTATGTTAAGCTTTTCCTAAGTAATAGAAGGTGAGTGGTATTCGTGTACAGGCTTTACGAACATTGTAGTTAAGCCAGATTACAGAGCCTTAATTGAACGATACAACTATTGTTGATTTTAGAGCAAAAACATCTTTGTCTAACGCCTGTAAAGTTATTTAGATTTAGCTTTTGTTTATTTGATATTTTCGTCTATTTTGAGAGGCGAGTGCTTAAATCCTGTTACGTAATTTTTTTATAACCTTCACACTTTTTGCGTCATTTCAGAATATTTGGGACATTGCGCGTTAAGTGGCGAAACTCAACGCTGTGTTTTGTTGTACTACATACATACATACATACAGCTTCACGCTGTATCCCGCGTATAGCGGGATAGGTATAATGATAAGGCTATAATGATGTCAATGTGTGGAATTGAATGCTCTTGACGCTCAACCGGGAGGTTCATCATAGTTGTATATTTATTGTATAAAAAAATATTTGAAAAGAGCAACTGTTGAGTTTTTTGCGGCTCTTCTCAGCAAAACTGCCTTCCGAGCCGGTGGTAGCTTCCGTTGGACTGACAAGAAAGTGCTTGTATAGCCTACTTGAATAAAGAATATTTTGAATTTGATTTTTCATTTTTTAGGCAGAGGGTAAGATACTCCGTTCCCCACTTTATTGTACTAGAACTGGGCAATTAAAATAATTTAAACATAATCGTTCCCCAAAGTGAGGATTGAACCCAGAATCATCGCAGACGCTGTCCGACTTTATCTAATTCTAAGGAATAATACTTATGAATAGTGACGTTGAAGTCCATGAAAATTTCAAGAAATCCAATCTTAACAAATATCCAGAAGTTTTCCTGTAATGAAATCCCTAGTATTAATATCATGCCTAAAAATAATAATCGACTTAAGCATTCTAAAACCCCGTCCTTCCGTACTTTTTACGATCTCATTAAATACATAAAACTTTAACGGGCTTATGAGCAACGCCAAACTTTGTGTCGTAAAGTGACAAGATGATGCAGATGGTTGGACTTATTAACGTTACGCTGAGGTGAATGAAATTGGTTCTGTAAGAGATTCACTTTTTTTTTATTTTTATGTTGCTTCCATGTTATTAGTGGGTATATAGAGAAGAAATAAGTCACTTATTAATAGTTTTCAATTCTAAAAAATTATTCATTTCTTCCTGAGGGAAGGGAGGGAACCTGAGAACCTAGTGTTAGACACTTCGTTCTCTTACAACAATTCCGTTCCCCACTTTCCGTCGAAATAAGGAATTAGGCTAAGTGGCGGAAATCAAAGCCACGATTTGCCTCGTTACCAAACCCAGGAAATGAAAATACTAATATTTCTTGGAGTGGGAATCGAACCCACAACCGGTCGTGCTTACAGTCGCACGTTTGTGCGTCTGCGCCACGACAGGCGTTAGGTAGATAAATTATTGTATAACAAAGTATATGCCTCAATTCGGCGGAAAGTGGGGACCGTTCCCCACTTTTCCCCTCATAATAGAACGGAGTGTCTTAACGCAGGATTCTTAGGTACCCTGCTATGTACGGTATACAGCGTGAAGCTAAAAAAAAAAACAAATTATAATAAATCGTGATGGGGGGAGGAACTAAAGGCCGCTTTGTCTTATCTTTTGTCAAAATTATATGGGACTTTCAAATGACGAGACATGTACTTATAGCTTGCCTTACTTTCTGGCTGTGGTTAAAGGGCTCATAAGGGTTGTAGTAACCAGAAATCATTTATATACTATTATTATAACAATTATATTCATTTCCACTTGTTATCTTATAAAATTAAAATATGCGAAAGGTAACTAAAAAGAAAGAACGCGTAAGTACATATTATTTTACTTACTTAATCAATCGGGAGGTGGAGATATTAAAAATGTAGCTATTAAAGCAGATTATTTACAATATATATTTAAATTTCGAGGTCATTAAATTCACGTTACGAATCCACGTAAGATATTGCTTGTTAGAGATCAGGCGATTGTTCTTGAATACAAATTAATAACAGCATCAACGCTAATGGATGCAACGGCCAGACTACAGTTTATACTGATATATCTGTATAACAACGAGATATGTACATACATATATATCATATATTTATTACCTAAGCTCCTTGTTTTGATCTAAAATTATATATCCATAGAGTGTTTCTCTTCATGTCTAATTTTTCAATGCCTCATTTTTGGCGGAAATTGGGAACAGAAATGTCAAAAGAGAACGGAGTGTCTTAAGACTAGGTTCTCTGGTTCCCTCTGTCTACCCTGTTATGTGTGGGATACAGCGTGAAGCTTAAAAAAAACCATTTCTTTGTCTCTCTTTCTCTCTATCTGTAAATAAAATTGCTTTAGTTTTAAGCTACAATTATCAAAATAATATAGTCAAAATTTGGCTAAATATAGAAAAGTTAGTTTGGCTTTAGATGATTGAAAAACCTTCAAAAGAGCGCAGATATGTATAGCACTTGACGTTTATAAATTTCTGTGCTTGAATTTATCTATTTATTCAACTATCTATTTTATTTCAATTTGTTATTTTTAACGGATTAATCGCGCATGTTTTAGTATTCGAAATACATTTTTGAAAACACGACACTTTAAACATTTCATAGTAATCTATGGTCACACTAGCGGTGTGAGACTGGAGTAGCATTTCTATGTCAGTTGATGCAGTTATTATGAAACTATCATCATCGAGTTAATGTTTACAATACCCATAATAGCCCATATACATACATCAGTAACTTTCACTGGTTCAGCAGATTTTTGGTAATTTGAGTATTTTTTTTAAAAACCTAAAAAACATTGAAACACAATTACAAACTCCTATACACTAAAAATTTTTTGTTACAACCCCTGAAAATTATTGGTTACTTTTTATTTTCTAATTTTTTAATTTCGAATGATACGCCAATTTTTTTTTGAGTAAAAAAATCACAAACGAAGACTTACTTATGTTTCCGATAAAATTATAATTAGCTATTTTTCGAAAATTCTTAATATTCACATAATCAAATCTACAATTTCTATGTTAGTATATATAATTACCGTTGCAGGAACTAGGTTACATATTGTCACAGAGCGATGTACCTTCCACGTTGTTGGATAGCGTTCTTGAATGCAAATTATGGACACCGTCGACGCTAATGGATGCAACGGGCCACCACCTGTAGTATGCAGCTATTAAATACACTTATTTAGACAATATGTTTGAAGTTTTGTAAGTGAAAACGTAACGTGGATAACGCCTGTCGTGGCACAAAGGCACAAGCGTGCGACTGTAAACGCGACAGGTTGTGGGTTCGATTTTCACTCCAGGAAATGTAAAATTTAGTATTTTCATTTCTTGGGTTTGGTAACAAGGCAAAGTGCGGCGTTGAGTTCCGCCACTCAACACGCAATGCCTCAATTCGGCGGAAAGTGGGGAACGGAATTGTTGAAAGAGAATGGAGTGTCTTAACACTAGGTACTCTGGTTCCCTCTGCCTCCTTGCTATATGCGGGATACAGTGTGAAGTTAAAAAAAATCGTAACAGAATTTCAAAAATAACGTTTTGGCAGAAATTAAATTCCGAAACATAATTTTTTCAGTTTTGAATATTTATCAGGATTATCCTATTAAGCCTATCAAGTTATTGCGTTTTATGTAAAGGAACTGAACGCCGCACATCACCTATTCAAAACAGAGGAATGAAAATAATTTAAATATTCACCTGAGTGGGAATCGAACTTTATAACCAATCGCTTACAGACGCTGTCCCACTGCCCTCTGACGTCCTCATTGTGTGGGAAACATATTATTTTATTAAAACTGTTATTTAAAATTGTAAAATACAATAATTTAAAATTGTACAATTCCCCTCCGCCGCTGGGTAGCGTCCCGTAAGAGGAGGCTATCCCAGTAGTTAGGTGGCAGGAGGTTCGTTCTCCGTCTGGCTAGCGATTATTATCATGTCAAAGACGAACCGCAAAATATCTAATGATGTGTTCTTGTTCGATGGCATGTAAGGTAGGTTTTCCTCTTTAACACTCACCCTTTCCCTAAAATGTGGTCCTTCTGCTCGTTTGCCATACGTTATCCATAAAAAAAAATAGATATTTTTCATGAAATAGTATATTATATGACATGTATTGAGGCTCTTAATGTACCATTTAAAAGTATGTTCAGTTTAAATTTTTAAAATAGTTTTAAGCTCTATTTATACTTCGGCCCATTTAATGGCCACACATGAAAACACGAACCTCTCACCTTACTAAGCAAATAGTAAATAACGTAGAATAACCATCACTTTGAATATGTTAATAATTTGTGATCTTTATCAAAATATGGTTCAAAAGCTTAGAAGTATTTACGCTATTGGGGAGCAGTGTCTTATTGGACATGCTATTGTGGGTTCGATCCTTGTTCAGGGGATTTATTGAAGTACAATTTAGCTTTACGCTTTATCCCTAGCGGGGTAGTTAGAGAGAACGGGGCGCCAAACGCTACGGTCTCTGCATATCTCTTTTGCCTCGTCCTCAGTCTTTAACCTCTTCATACATGCCCTTACTATTGAAGTATATTTAAATTATTTTTATTTCCCCGCTCTGGTAAGATAGAATGCGGCGGCGGTTTCTGCCACTCAACATACATTGTCCTAAAGTAGGCGAAAAGTAGAGAACGGAACATTTTAATGGTAAATTTTCTTTTCCTATGCTTTTGCGAGAGGTGCGTGAAGTTAGTTAAAACAAAACAAATAAACTTTTAATAATATGTAAAATTGTGACCAAATATGTACCATATATTGCTATAGGTGCATTTCATTCATTCCATAAATAATTTCCATCATAAATTCTTTGCAAAATTAAGACACACATATTAAATATCCCCACTGCCACTAATTAAATAATTAATTAATCATAAATAACATACTTGTCACTATCATTATAACTTTTACTCTTTTTTTGTTAAATTAAATTTTAAGGGTTTCTTAATACTAATTATTAAGAAAACATGTCATCAAGGTCACAATTATCAAGCTGTGTTTACCTTAATATAGTTGTACAATTGTCTTCAAACTGTATTGCATGTTTTAGTTTTAAGTGAATTATTGTAACAACTGCTGGTGAACCTTTAAATAAATAAATAAATAAATAAATAAATAAATAAATAAATAAATAAATAAATAAATAAATAGGTGTATTTTTAATATGTGAGTCAAATAATAATTAATATTTACTCAGTGAGGACAGTAAGTAAATAATACATAACTGTAATAAAATTTAAAATTCCAGGCAAAAGATGACAGGGAAGAAAATGGTTAATTTATAGTACTTCAGGTTATTTCTTTTTTACAAACTGTTATTACTTTGTCAAAAATATTTTTTTCTGAATTTAAGACTAATTTGCGATTCTTTTAATTATATTTTACTAAGAATTATAAATGTTTAAAGTATTAAATATATTTAAAAAAAATAACATATAATTTTTGTGCGCAGAGTCACAAGCGTGCGACTGTAAGCGTGACAGGTTGTGAGTTCGATTCCCACTCCAGGAAATTGAATTTTTCACTTCCTGGGTTTGGTAATAAGGCAAAGCGCGGCGTTGAGTTTCGACATTCAGCACGCAATGCCGTATTGCCGTATTGGGCAATTGGGCGTAAAGTGGGGGACGGAGTATCTTAACACTAGGTTCCCTCTGCTTACCCTGCTTTATGCGGGATACAGCTTGAAGCTATGTATGTATGTATAAAATATATTAAAAGAAGATCAGAAATTATCAAATGAGAGAGGAAACAATTAAAATTGGTAGTTTAAAAATTCTCTATTCTATTTAGAATATGTACACATCATATGAAAACTAATTAATATCTATACAATTGTATTGGTTTGAGTAACGTAACTGGACCATAACAACATATGACGGGTGTATTCCTTGTAAGCTTACATTGATATGTCTTGAAATGAAGACAGAAACCTAACCTTTGTGCATCTCGTCGATATTGCTGTCTATAGAACTGAAATTCTGTACACCTCAATCTTGTTTGTATTTCGTTATATGGAGGTACTATCAATACAGGAAAATACAGGACTATTATGTATTAAACTTAATTGTAACCTTATTATTATATTTAAAAATAAAAAAAAAGATGTGTAAACGCATGTCGTGGCGCAGAGGCACAAGGCACGACTGTAAACGCGACTGGTTGTGGGTTTCCCACTCTAGGAAATGTAAAGTTTAGTATTTCCATTTCTTGACTTTTAACAAGGTAAAGCGCGGCGTTGAGTTCCGCCACTCAGCACTACTGCATAATTCTTTAATATAAGATCCTTTTTTGTTATTTAAATTTCATTTTAAACCTCACTGTAAAAAAGTACCATACGAGTATACCTACAGGACATATTTTCTAACCACACACCACCTCCACATACTAACATAAACGCTGTTCTGAACTAAACAAACATAAAATAGGACGAAAATTTTACTAAAATATATATGTTACGAATGTGGAAACTGGATAGTAAAATAATATGGGTTTCCGAATTTATATTCACGACATATGTACATAGAAGTAGCTCGCGATATATAGGATGCCGAACTTCATAAAATTTTCTGAATGCTTTATGATGTAACAAATTCGATAGAAATAAAATATATACACATTGTTTATACGACGTGTACGAGACAACGGTATACGACTTCTGGAACATACTTGCTTGTTTAGTATTCCTCATATTATTGCGTATGAGATCAAATAATTTCAGGATTTTATTTATATGCTTATGAAACAATTTTATTTGAAATAAAATTGAATTGAAGTTAGGTATAAGAAAACATGTAGGAGACATATTATGTTTTCCAATATAAGCTTATTGGTAAGGCTAGACTGGGAACTTGGACTTGGACTATACAAATAACGGAGGACCTTTAGCTTATTGGTTAGGCTAGACTGGGAACTTGGACTTGGACTATACAAATAACGGAGGACCTTTAGCTTATTGGTTAGGCTAGACTGGGAACTTGGACTTGGACTATACAAATAACGGAGGACCTTTAGTTTATTGTAAACGCAAATACATACATATTCATACATGAAAAGTTTAAATTAAAAATAATAATGTCGAGGTGCATATAAAGGTTGTTCTATCTACATAGTTAAAGTTATTTAAGTCTTTCTTGATCTGTATATGTACCTATATATAAATACGTCAAGCAAAAGCTTTGTACCCTTTTTACGAAAATTACACGGACGGAGGAGCATGAAATTTGGCACACTTATAGTTCATATAGCGTAGGAGTACAGAATGTTAATATGTTTTTAAATATTGCAGAAAAAGTATGTTATGTTACACACACTACCATCGTTTGACATCTATGTTTATAAAAAGTGACATATGACATACATTGTTAAAGACAACGTGTTGTTAACGCGTCGACGGGAACACTAGTAAAATTAATTCGTTACCTAGTGACTGATAGGTAACCGGGCGGCGGAACATGAAATTTGGTATATTGGCCTATTTTGACATGTAAGATATTAAATTACACCTATTGATAGCCCTGTTGACGTGGAAACGCATTTTCTTATTTCAAATTAATTTCTAGTCAATATTTGCTATATTTCCCCTAACGAGAATCGAACCTACAACCATCGTCATATAGTCTAATATTTTCCATCTGTATATGGTGACACTATATTTGAGCGCTATCAGATATTGCGATATAGTTCACAAGTAGTATTGGCACCAAGTAACTGTTTGTGTTTGGCTTACAGATCGACGATGGGAATGTTTATATTTGTCATACAGAAACGTATGCCTCCCGGTTTCGTTAAACAAAATAACCATTCGTGTGCGTGCTGCTTTGTGCAGATGAAAAGTTGTAAATGAAGAAAGAAAAATAAAAGTATTTATTATATCTAGTGTCCCCGTTAACGTGTTAACAACGCGTTGCCTTGCGTATATGTCAATTTATATAACATTTATTCTATCAATTTAATATATTTTTTGTTACTAAAAATTACATAATAATACGTTGTCTTTCCAAGATATCTCTAAATTGAATTTGGTACTGAAATAAAAATGTGGCCTAATTTACCAATAACTAAAATGAACTTGTGAATACTCTATAAATAAAACTGTTCAAGCACGTAAAACATCATTTTCTAGAAAAATATTAATATTTTCCAAGGCAAAGAGCGGCGTTGAGTTCCTCCACTCAATATGCAATGCCTCAATTCGGTGGAAAGTGGGGAACGGAATTGTTGGAAGAGAATGGAGTGTCTTAACACTACGTTCTCTGGTTCCCTCTGCCTACCTTGCTATATGCGGGATACAGCGTGAAGTTAAAAGTTAAGATTTCCGCTGTTAAGAGCTCATAAATCTATTAGAAACTATTTTTTGTAGATATTGTAAAATCTTAAAACTTACCTATTACCGTATTTCGACATATTAATAATACAACAAAAAAATCATAACTTTTAAAATTACAAATGTAGCTTAACAACGTAATCTTCAATCGCAGTAATATAATGTATTCCTTTAATCCCATTTCTTCAGCAATAATTTGGTCATCGCCATCAAAGAAATCACAAAATTCAAATCCAGTTAAATTAACAGTGCCTCGGAATTGCGTCGTTCTCGAATAAAAACCTTTTTAAGGTTCTCCATTAAAACAAGATTAGGACAACCTTTTTACATATAAAACATACGTAAAAGGGTCACAATTATGATACTTGGTTAATCTACTTAATAAAGATTTTTCGGAGTAATCGAAATTAATCTCGTTGTTTTCACTTCATTATATAATTTAGTTCATGTACTTTAGGCTTTGTCACGGACGTTTATGTTCTTTTTGTTAAAAGGGTAAAAACATTTCTGTTTCATGTAAATGGCCTCGGCTGGTGGCGGTTGAGGTGCAACACCGTGAGGTTTTAGTGGGTATAAGGACAGCCTATATCTGTCACTCCAGGTGCTCAGTTGGGTATTCGTAACGGATTTCATCACATTTCAAAAAAATGGCTATTAGTGAAATTTAGTGCTTAGACATTTTAAGGCGATTTCTTGGTAAGTGTTGGACCTCAACGCTTTCAAATTTGTTATATATTCACTGCTTGCTGATGACAAAGCCAAACTATATGTAGTCCTTACCGGGGAAACATACCTATTGCAAATCTGATTTAAGCTCGTACCAATTATGTCAATTTGTCTTGTAAAATAAATACATAAATATATAACGCCTGACGTGACGCAAAGGCATAAGCTGTAAACGCGACAGGATGTGGGTTCGATTCCCACTCCAGGATATGTAAAAATTTAGTATTTGCATTTCCTGTGTTTGGTCACAAGGCAAAGCGGTGTTGAGTTCCGCCACTCAGCACACAATGCCTCAATACGGCGAAAAATTGGGAACGAAGTGTCTTAACACTAGCTTCTCATGTTCCCTCTCTTAACCCTGCTATATGCAGGATACTGCGTGAAGTTAAAAAAAAAAAAAAAATCTAATATAATTTATTTTAACATATCTATCTATATTTTTAAAAAAATAACACTTTATTATAAACTAATTTAAATATTCTATTAAAAGGATGCACCAATTACAAAACGTTACATAAGAGCTGTTTTATGCAATTTATATATATCTTTTTAGCTAAGCTCTTAAACAGGCTCAGTGGGTGGTTTCGTTGACCTGTTACCTGTGACCACATAATTTACTTAGCCTAATCTAAGCGACAGCAGCTCGTTTGTCTAGAATAAAAATGCAAATGGTGTGCTAAAGTATATTCTCAAAATGATAAAATTTCGCTATGAGACGTAGACGGTTAAAAACATAATATTTTCTGCTTTTTTGTATTTTTTTCTGTTTTGAGTGATATGTCTGCCATTATGTGCATCTTGCTAGCCAAAGTTTGGCGAGTGAGATAACTTTGCTAGATATGATGTTGATGGTATTATTATAAAATAATAATTATAAACATCCAGACGCCTGTCGTGGCGCAGAGACACAAGCGTGCGTCTGTAAACGCGACAGGTTGTGGGTTCGATCCCACTATAGGAAATGTTTGTATTGTCATTTTCTGGGTGTGGTAACAAGGCAAAGCGCGGCGTTGAGTTCCGCCACTCAGCACGCTATGCCTCAATTCGACGGAAAGTGGGGAATTGTTGTAAGAGAACGGAGTGTTTTAACACTATTTTCTCAGATACCCTCTGCCTACCCTGCTAATATGCGGGATACAGCGTGAGGTTAAAAAAAACAGTATTAAAAAATGTGTGACTGACTAACAAGTTTTTAGATAAGCTTACTAAGAACAAAAAAATAATTTTCATTGGTTTTTAAAGGTGTACCTTAGAATTAGCGTACGAGATGTATATCATGGATAACTTAAAAATCACTTACGCTTACATTATATCTGACTTCTTACTTCTTTATATTTGCCTCTTATATTGAAACACAACGCTTGCAAATTTTTATCAACTGTTAATAATTATTAATAACTCGTAAAATAGAGGTATTTACATATTTATAATTGAGTTCTATTCTTCAGGCTGTATCCCGCACATAGCAGGGTAGGCAGAGGGAACTAGAGAATCTAGTGTTAAGGACATTCCGTCTACTTTTAATGCTTCCATTCCCCACTTTTCGCCGAAAATGAGACATTGCGTTCTGAATGGCGGAACTCAACGCCGCGATTTGCCTTGTTACCAGAGCGAGAAAATTAAAATACTAAATATTATTTAAAATTTTTGCATTTTATGGATTGGGAATCGAACCCACAGCGCGTTCGCAGTCGCACGCTTGTGCTTTTGCGCCGCGACAGGTCTCAATGGCATGAGTTCTATGGATTCCTTTTATCTCATACCAAAATATGCCAAAATATATTTCTTATATTTTTCTATTATATTTCTGTAATAGAAGAAACGAAATGATAATCTTAGATCGCCACAAGCAATTCCATGCGAATCATCATAAATAGTGCCTATCATAGTTTTAGATATCACCACAATAAAGAAGTTTTTTCATCATGATCAAATTGTTCCGATGCCAAATTGGCAGAACCGCCATGTCACATTTACATAGAGTACGATATACATATACGAAGGTCTATGACAAAATTTATAAGCATGTACATATTTGGGCCTATTTTTTTCATATTTTCTATGGAAATAACTTTTTTATTAACCGATTTTAAAAAAGGAGGAAATTCTCAATTCGACTGTATTTTTTTATGTTTGCTATCGCATAAATATCAACTATCTGAACCAGTATGAATGGTACTTTTTAATATCATAGCTTTAAATGAAACACATCAGAAGCACTCTTCTGATGTGTTTCATTTAAATTTAGATAAGATCTGACAAGTAGTTTTTGAGCTGTTCGTAATAAAGATAGATTATTTTATAACTTTTTATCCTCCTTGCCTTGTTTAATATGGTACGTATGTACGAGACTTAGTGGTTTGTCACGCTATTTGCGAGTTTTCGCTCTTTTGTAAACATTGTTATGACTGAAATTCAAAGGCATATATTATAACTATTTAAAATTTTTATTAGAAGTTTATTCAGAATCATTCAATCTAAAGAAACTATCCAATATATTTAGAAAATTTAAAATTCTTTGTAAAAATATACTACTATTCTATACATAAAATTTTGTAATGAATTGTTTTCTTAAATAAAATTAACATATTATCACGGAAAAAATGCCTGATACAAATTCGAACGCACTAAGCCTTTATATACTGTTCTGAAATATTTTATAAACATACCATAATATGAAAAATGCTTCCAAAACTCTTGCAAAATATTTCCCTAATTCAATTGTCGGCCAAAATTGTTTTGTAGGAATGAAGTCGACAATTTTCCTTTATCATAGTAGTAACCATTGTGCCTTTTCACGAAACGGTTACCTCGAGTGAGGCTTTATAAAGACATATCCTAGTACTAAGGTGTATTATATTCAAATATGTAGAAAATGTCTATATTCATATTCCACATTTTATTTGACTCTAAGAAGAAAAATATGCGCTGGATACCTTATTTTTCTTTTAGCTTCACTTTTTGATGTGAAACGTCTATTGGCACGGGTATAAGCCGGATCGTTGACGTGGTGAACTATACTAAGGTATATATGAGGCTCTCAGTGCTAATCCCAAAATTGCAATTTGCAAAAAAAACTAAAGTTTAATTTAAACCATTAGCCTAAAGCATTAGTCCAGGCAATTTTCTCCGTTTTGCGAAAAATGTGGGTTAGACCACTATTGCACTGAGAGCCTCATATATGTCTACCTGTAGATGTTTACTACTTGTACGACCATGATGTTCCACATCTGCCAGGCGTCTTGTGACGGATCACTTTTTTTTGCTCATAGCAGAGTAATCATAGGGGACCTAGTGTCAAGATACTCCGTACGCTGCTTTTCACCCGAGATACATATTGCGTGTTAAGTGGAGTTTTTTTCTTACCAGAGTGGAGAAAAGAAAATAATTCATATTTAATCATTGCAGCGAGTGGGAATCGACCCCACAACCAATCGCGTTTACAATCAGACGTCCCGCTGCGCCATAATGATTTGATTTATCTATGTGCTCTATGTTCTCTTGCTTTTACTATTATTATAGTAAATATTTTTTAGTAAAATGTTTTTTAATCTAAAAAAAGTTATAATTGCCCAATTCAATCCCATCACACAATTAAAGCATCATTAAATTAATTCCTTGAAATTCATGACAGTAATGTCATGAACTTCAAGGTCTATAATATCTGTCTATCTAGACCATTTTTTATCGAACACCACTGTTTCTGACGTTCTTAAAACAAAAGACTTCAACAGTGCATAAAACTTTTATTTTTTAAAACTATAAATTGTTCTAAATGTAATCTGTCTGTAGAGTACAGTAAAAGATCATTAGCTTTCTTAAAAACCCTATCAATGGCTAGGAAACGACGGCGAGTTTGAACGACATTTAATTAATTCGGAATGAAATGAAATTTTTTCAGCAAAAGGATCAAGACAGTTTGTTCAGATGCGAATAGATCGCAACTTTCGTTTTTGTTAGCATTACCGAGAGCTTTTGTGATATCTTAAATAATTGAAGTGCTGGGTTAGTTACCTTTATACTTCGGATTCTTTGATAACCTTCAGCATATTTTAATATTATTATGATAGTTGTAAGAGCGAGGGTTTTTGGTAGACGTATCTAATGTAATCAGTTTTTATTTTGTATATATTCTTGAGTCGATTGTGTTTTGATGCAGATATTACTTTTGTTATTAAAGTAGCTGAAAGGGTTGTATATTTTAATTTTTTTACGAATGTATCTCTTTATTTGTAATGGTAGAATGGTTTACTGAACTGTGGAATGGCCTACCTGCGGCAGTTTTTCCAGGTCGATACGAAATGGGTACCTTCAAAAAGCGCGCCTACTCCCACCTCAAAGGCCGGCAACGCACCTGTAGCTCCTCTGGTGTTACACGGGGCCGTGGGCGGCGGGGATCACTTACCATCAGGTGACCCGAACGCTCGTTTGCCTTGTCCAAAAAAAAAAAAAAAAGAAAATGGTAGAAAAAAATAATAATAAAGCATTAACTTTAATGATAATTAATTTTTACCTTTTTGAAAACATTAGGCTAAGTTTATCTATTGTGTATAAAAATTATTAATGAGAATTTTTATCTACAGAAGCAAGTATATATAGATTTTCATAGATTGACGCCACATCTTGACATAGTAGGATAGCATCTGACTAGAAACGCGGACGTGGAAATCTATGGGTTCAATTCCTAAATAGGGAAATGATTATTGTAAAATTATTTTCATTTCATCACTCTGGTGAGACAAAACGCGGTTTTGAATTCTGCCATACAACATGCAATATCTCGATTTCAGATGGAAAGTGAAGCATGGAGTGTCTTGACACTAGGTAAAAAAACAGTAATATATGCATACATAATGAAAACTTTATAAACTCTAGCGTGTATAAAATTTGATTCTAAAGCATATGCATAAAAGATATTCATACAGAAATTTCATTTTATATTAAAATATGGAATATGCAAAAGACGAAAATGCATGCTAGAAAGTAATAAAGTTAATTAGGTTCTACATTGTTTAAATTATGAGTCTATTAATTTGATTGCACTTGCGCTACAATTCTGCTGGTATATAGAAATTTAAAAAAAGTTTTTTTTTTATAATCCTAGTAATATAGAATATTTAATAGGAACTTTAATAATGAATATTGTCATGTTATGGTGCAGGTTATGGATTCAAATCTTACTTAAGGTTATATTTAAATGTATTGCGAAATGTTACCTTTGTTTCCACTTCTATCTTCTACTGCATGTATAAAATATTTAATTTCATGTTTTCCCATTTTCACGGAATGTCTTAACACTAGGTTCCCTCTGCCTATGCCCTTCTATATGCGGGATACAGTGTGAAGCTATGTATGTATGTATGTACGTATGTTTTCCCATTATAATAGTTCCATATAATTTTAGCACATTTTTGTTACTCCTCAAGGAACCTATTCGCCAAATTTCAACTTTTTCCACTTACTAGTTTGGGCTACGCTTCTGAAGTCTATCAGTATTAATAAGTAACGAAAAATTTGATTATAATATATGTTAGTTCCTTTTTGTCTGTCTTCTCATGTAAAGCAAATCGGTGATTTGCTTTTACCGTCCACCAGTAGTGAGGGGTGAAAATTTTAAAAAGGTTAGCCGGTAGATATAGGGCAGCCGGAATATATTTTGGGAAGCCGGTATAGGATGTTAACAATTTTTTGTTAGTTTTTCAATTTTATATCCACAATTTTCCTCTCAGACTTTTTGATGACATTATTTTTTTGCTAGGACACTCCTAATTTATTCAAAAATATTTTTAAAAATAGTTATATCATTTATAAAAGGCAAGCCGATGGGAACCGTGTTATATGAACACCTCGCTACTGATAGTCACATATACATATATTAATATCTATTTTGGTCTGTCTACCCATGTAGAGCAAGCCGGTAATTTGCTTAACCTGCACGATGGGTGGTAATACCACCTATCACGTAGTTTTCACAAATGCGAAAATACTGCTGGATGGATTTCTATACCTTCTCCATACGTGCAAGAAGGGTATAAATATGGCAATGGCTCTTGTTTATAAAATATTATACTATATTTCATTATAACTTCACCATTTAGCCTAAGTATTATTATTATGTTAATTTTAACCAATTTATATATAAGCATATAAGCACTATATTATTAACTGCCCATCGCTCTCTAATCAGTGTTGTCGTATAATTATCAACGTTGGTCAGCGATTCAGCGATATATTCTATGGCCACTTATATATGTATGTATGTAAAATGCAAATCAATTTAGATATAAATTTAATCCATTTTGTGTTTGTATTACGATTTAAATTAATCTCTGTGATTTATAGATCATAATTAATTGGCTATCACCCGTCGATCATTATGGTACAGTGAAATATAATTGTTACTGTATGTATGTATGTAATTGGGAACTAAATTAACCATATTGAATTTATATGAAGCAAGTGTTATTTTGAATGTCGAAACGATTGTTCTGGTTAATCTTACTAGAGTGGAAGCGTATTAAGTTACTTTGTATAGTTGTAAAAAATAGAATTAGCTAATTTATGGTTATTTAAATTAATGGCGTGTTACGATCCAAAAATGTTTATGGATAATATATTTTATTTTGAAATATTATTACTAGTTTAATTAATGTACAGAAAAAAAAGTATTGCTGTTTTTGTCCACTTCTTACAAACCGATTCCTTTGAAAAATTGTCCGGATCCGTCAACAATATAATTCTATATCATCGTGTGTTTTTGATGTGGCCCCATTTAAATTTAGTTAAGATTTATCTAACAATTTTTCAGGTATTCGTAATAATATTACTTTTAGTGTCAGCTTAACTGAAGTCAGGTTTCTATTTTTTTTATGGATCACAGATGGCAAACGAGCAGAAGTACCACCTGATGGTAAGTGGTTACCTTCGCCCATGAACATCTACACCACCAGAGATATTGTAGATGCGATGCCAACCTAGAGGATACAGATGGAAGGGGAGGATAATGTAGTAGTCCGCTATCGGAACCACCACATTTTGGAGAAAGTATGGGTAGGAAAGGAGAAAAAACCTGGCTTACATGTCATCGAACCGGAACACATCATAAGATGTTTGGCGGTTCGTCTTTGACATGATAGTGGTCGCGAGCCAGACGGAGGACGAACCTTCAAAATCAAAGTCAAAGTCAAATAATTTTATTCAAAATAAGAAGTTACAAGCTTCATTTTTTGAACGTCAAATAATTTACCACCGGTTCACTAAATTTAATGCCTCAGACCTGATAAGAACCGGCGCAAGAAACTCAGCGGGACTTTTTTTTTTTTTTTATATTCGACAATGGTTTACAATTCTTTATTATTGGCAATGATACCTTTGAAACAGACTGGAGCGAGCATTTCATTTCCCAAGGTGTGTTATCATTTATAAAATCACTATCACTCACTTCTACCACCAAACTACTGGGATACCCGCCTCTTACAGGACGCTACCTAGCGGCGGAGGGGAATTGTATTCTAACCCCGTCCTCTCACAGGGAAGAATTTCAGGTTTCTATTTTTGTTAAAATTTTAATTATTAATCAAATTATTAAAAAGGCTCACAACTCTCTTTTCAACAACTCAACAGATTCTAAAGTTATTTTATTCAATGAAATAATGAAAATTTCTATATATTTATAACGTCATATTAGTACTTACAATTCATAATATAAAATCAAAATCAAAATATTCTTTATTCAAGTAGGGTATTATAAGCACTTTCGAATCGTCAATTTACAAAGGTGTCAGTCGTGTTAGTCCTAACGGAAGCTACCACCGGCCCGGAAGGCAGTTCTGCTGAGAAGAGCCGGCATAAAACTCAACAGTTGCTCTTTTCAAAATAAATTTTTTACAATAAATATACAACTATGATGAGCCTCCCGGGTGAGCGTCAACAGCATTTAAATCCACACATTGATATCATTATAATATTCTTGGACAGAATAATATACTTTATACTTGGTAGGAGGTTCGTCCTCCGTCTGGCTCGCGACCACTATCATGTCAAAGACGAACCGCCAAATATCTTATGATGTGTTCCGGTTCGATGGCATGTAAGCCAGGTTTTCCCCTTTCCCACCCATCCTTTCCCCAAAATGTGGTTGTTCCGATAGCGGACTACTACATTGTCCTCCTTTTCCATCTGTGTCCTCTAGGTTGGCAACGCATCTAGTACATCTCTTGTGTTGTAGATGTTCATGGGCGAAGGTAACCACTTACCATCAGGCGGTCCTTCTGCTCGTTTGCCATCCGGTATCCATAAAAAAAAAAAAAAAAATACATTACAAATTAGCCAAGTTACTTAAATTTAAGTGAATTAAAAATAGTTGCTACTATCATTTGTTACTGTACACGACAAGTGAAGCATACAGCTCTTAATGAAACCGACCTGTGCCTGGCATTATTTCACCGCAGTTCGACTTAAAATCTTATCATGGATTTTTTAACATGCGCAGCGTTTAACTATAAATGCGATTGGTTGTGGATTCGATTCCCACTTGGAGTCATGATCAAATAATCAGAAATATAAATATTATTTAATGCTGTCGCGCTTTCAGTCACACGCTTGGGCCTCTGCACCATGTTAGGGTTCAGGTAATATTAAAAGAGAACGAAGTGTCTTAACACTAGATTCTTTGGTTCCCTCTACCTACCTCTGCCTGCTAAGTGAGGGATACAGCTTGAAGCCAAAAACAAAAGAAAAAATATTGAAATTGTTATTTTAACGAAACCTAGAAACTGCAAGCTGCGTCAATTTTTTTTCACAGAAAGTTAAATGAACTGTTTTGCTAATTAAGGTATCTAATCAAAGACTAGTGGAATTTAACTTTAATGTATACAAACCTAAGGTATTTAAAATACGCTTATGAGATGTGAAACGTTTTTATTTTTAGCCCCACTCAACGCGGCGCTTTGCCTTGTTACCAGAGCGAGAAAATGAATATACTAAATATTATTTAATATTTTTATATCCTGGAGTGGGAATCGAACCCACAACCTATCGCATTTACAGACGTATACTTGCGCCTCTGCGCCAGGATAGGCATTTTCCTAATATTGTATTTGAACTATGGAACAAAGTATCACAGTAGACAGCTCAGCTACGTACAAATTACGCGTACAGCTTCATTCAAATATACTACATACATACTCTTCACGCTGTATCCCGCATATAGCAGGGTAGGCAGAGGGCAACCTAGTGTTAAGACAATCCGTTCCCCACTTTCCACCTAATTGAGGCATTGCGTGCTGAGTGGCGGAACTCAACGCCGTGCTTTGCCTTGTTTCCAAACCCAGGAAATGAAAAATTTCACATACTGGAGTGGGAATTGAACCCACAACCTGTCGCATTTTCTGCGCCACGACAGGCGTCTTCTACTAGGCGACTAGGATCTTATATTTAAGGATTAACTATTAAGATGTTATAGTCTATATATATTAAATTACGTTACTTGCTGAACGTGCCATCGCGTTCATTATTCACAACAATATACGACTTAATAAACTTAGGACTAACGTATATTAGCAATCTCAGTGCAATATTTCAATTTAGCAGTGCATAAATTTAACCACCTGACAGAGAGGCGAGTTTGGTGCACCAAAGTACTGTGTGTCACGCGAATAATCTTTTATCTTTATCTGTGTAGATAAAATTCAAAATTTAAATTAAATTATTTTTAATACCTGTAGTGGCACAGAGGCACAAGTTTGCGACTATAAACTCGGTTCGATTCCCACTCCAGGAAATGTGTAAATGTTTGGTATTTTCATTTCCTGGGTTTGGTAAGAAGGGAAAGCGTGGCGTTGAGTTCCGCCACTCGGCACTCAATGCCTCAATTCGACGGAAAGTGGGTAACGGAGTGTCTTAACACTAGGTTTATTCTCAGGTTCCCTCTGCCTACCCTGCTATATGCGGAACAGCGTGAAGCTAAAAAAAATAAAATCACTGTACATCGTGGTAGAATGGACAAATGATTGTAAATGCAATTGGTTGTGGGTTCGATTCACATTCGGTGTAATGATTACATACGAATTATTTAATTTCTTCATTTCGACAAGACAAAACGTGGTGTTGAATGGGGAATGATCCGTTATGTTTGGGTGGAAAGAGAAGAACGGAGTGTCTTGTCGCTAGTTCTCTCTAGCTATTATATATATATATATATATATATATATATATATATTCTTATGACGAAAAACTGACTAGAAAGTATTCGGTCACTATTAG
>JAKGSA010000856.1:202434-215190 GCA_033558755.1 Philaethria dido | reverse complement strand
ATTTTTACTATTGAAAGAGGTACGTGTATATAAAATATGATTACTTATGGACACAATGAGCAGCTGACATTATCCAATTCTGATTTATGATCACACCCCCGCAATGGAACATGCCATCTCTGTACAATGCGACCATCCACGGCCACGCAGCTGGCTGACTAGGTTTACCACCCACGACTCTGCTTTCTGCGCGTTTGTTACGAATGTCATCTGTTTATAAAATGTATTTGTAGATTATATAGTGATTTAGTATTTGATATTCAATCATCATGGACTTTTATGAATGGATCTGACAGTTTCATATGTTTAGAAATATATATATATATTTTTTTTAACTTCACGCTGATCCCGCATATAGCAGGGTAAGCAGAGGGTACCAGAGAATCTAGTACTAAGGCACTCCATTCTCTTTCAACAATTCCGTTCCCCACTTGTATAAATTACTTAGAATCATTGAAATTCTGGGGAAGTCCGTACCACAACCAAAGAAAAGTTTACCACAGACTACAATATATTATATTCAATAACCAAAAGGATAAGTTTTAATCGCCTGTCGTGGCGCAGAGGCACAAGCGTGCGACTGTAAACGCGACAGGTTGTGGGTTCGATTTCCACTCCAGGAAATGTAAAATTTAATATTTTCATTTCTTGGGTTTGGTAACAAAGCGGGACCTTGAGTTCCGCCACTCAACACGCAATGCCTCAATTTGGCGGAGAGTGGGAAACGGAAATGTTGAAAGAGAACGGAGTGTCTTAACAATAGGTTCTCTGGTTCCCTCTGCCTACCCCGCTATATGCGGGATACAACGTGAAGTTAAAAAAAAAATAGTGATTTAGTATTTGATATTTACGCGTCATGGATTATTATGAATGGATCTGACAGTTTTACAAAGTAATAAAATTTGGAACCTGAACTTTTTTATGTGCGCTTCTTAATACAAGTTGCGTAGCCATTTAAGCTAGACGATATTATATTTATTTCTATTTAAATAAAATTTACTTACTCAAATTGTAGTTTGTAAGTGTGTGTGTGCTCTTTTGACCTAAGAGACTTTTAGATCTTTTATAAAGCTAACGTCTTAGAATAGATGCTATAGATAACTTTTAACTTTATTTAATGTGCTCTTACCTAAATAATTCAAAAACGTTTCAGGTCTTATTCTGTTATTTCTTACGTATCTCTTCGTTCGATCGTAAAAAGCCAAAGGATATGGCCTTTGAAGAAATCTTTTGTTCCGACCGTACAAATGGCTTTCTATTGCAGCATTCTGCAATAAAAATGTCGTAAATTTCAATGTTAGGAAAATATTAACTTTGTATCAAAAGTTAGTTAAGCGGACGATGAAACATGTTGGTTTGTATTTAGTATAATGTAACATTTGAGAAAACGTCTGTCGTGCCGCAGAGGCACAAGCGTGCGACTGTAAACGTGTTGTGGGTTCGATTCCCACTCCAGGAAATGTAAAATTTAGTATTTTCATTTCTTGGGTTTGGTAACAAGGCAAAGCGCGGCGTTGAGTTCCGCCACTCAACACGCAATGCCTCAATTTGGCGGAAAGTGGGGAACGGAAATGTTGAAAGAGAATGGAGTGTCTTAACACTAGGTTCTCTGGTTCCCTCTGCCTACCCCGCTATATGCGGGATACAGCGTGAAGTTAAAAAAAAATAAGAAAAATAAGTGTTAACTAACACAAGTATTACAGCCGCACTCAGATATATTTATTAACCCTAAATCACTTAATTTATACTAACTCAAAATATATAAAAAAAGTGGGATATCGTGGCGCAGTGGATCCCCTACCGTAAAAGCGATTGTTTGTGGGTTCGATTTCCACACGGCGGAATGATTTTATAAAAAATATTTTCTTTGCCTACCCTGTTATATGCGGGAGACAGTGTGAAGTTAACAAAAAATCTTTCCGCCTCTCTGATAAGACAAAGCGCGTTGTTAAGTTCTCCCTCTAAACACGTTGTCTCAATTTCAGTCGGAAAGAGGAGAACGGAATGTCTTGACACTAAGTTCTGTCTGACTATCATACTATGCATGATAAAGCACAAAGCTGATAGCTGATAGCTAGCTGCTTGATACAGCGTGAAGCTATTTATTTATTATAATACTCAATAGACTGTAAATTTCTTATTACAATTCAACAAGTAAATCTAAGATAGAAAGAAAAAAAACTGTTTTCATTTAAATTTATTATAACTTCATACAACTTCCGCATCTTGCTATGTAGGAGGAGATAACCTTTAGTACATTTTTTATATATAACTGATTCCCACTTTTTGTCATTAAAACATTATTAATGTACCTGTTGATGGGTAAAATACTTGTTGCCATAGCAACGGGTAGTTTTTTATTCAGAAGTTTATATAACATTGCCACTAGCACATGGTAGTGTATATAATTATAATATCGTATTTTATTACTTTTAATTTTTATTTCATTCATTATTATAAAAAATGTGTCTTTCTGCACTCCTTCATATAAGGCATAAATGTGTCAAATTTTTTACTGCTCGGTTCGTATAGTATTCGTGAAGAAGGCTTCAAAACTTTTCCTATACGATTTTATTATAATGATAATATATAAGGTGACGGATGAGAATATTAATAAAAATATGCCACCTAGAGTTATATAAGCCCACAACGCATTGCGTATATATGCCATGTATAACCCAACGTATCGTTTTGTTATTTGCTTTAAAAAGATTGTAAAACATAGAATGAGAGTTGTAAATGCGTTGCCAACCTAGAAGACACAGATGGAAGGGGAGGACAATGTAGTAATCTGCTATCGGAACCACCACATTTTGGGGAAAAGATGGGTGGGAAAGGGGAAAACCTGGCTTACATGCCATCGAACCGGAACACATCAAAAGATATTTGGCGGTACAAATAGGGGAAATGAAAATAATTATTATTTCCCAAAGTGGGAATCGATCCCACAATCAACGAGTTTACAGTGAATAAGTCACGATAGTCTCAAATAAAACATTAAGCTAAATTAATACAAAATACTAACATAATTTAGTATCTTCAAGTGCTACCTTAGTTTTACCAAAATAAACTCTACAGTTACCTCTCTTAGTAGCTCTGAAGCGGTGAGTACCCTCGTGCCACACAATAGGTCGGGACAAGTAACGTACACGGCGGATGAGTTCATACACGTGTTACTTGTATGTATGAAACCTCCTGGTGCTGTGTTTATATAGTTCACTTTGATTAAAGGATCTATTTGGACCGTTTGGATATAGGGTGGTCTGAAATGCATAGATAATTTGTAGTTCAAAATTACTGATTTCAAAAAAGTTATCCTTTCTTAAATCGGTTAAAATTTTGATTTGAACGTTAAATGCATATCCTAAGTAATATAGTTATCATGATTTTGAGATTTTCAATTTTAAATGGAAAAGAAACACATGAACTACAGGTAAAGGTAATAGAAATATTTGTTTCTTGTTTTTTTTTTTATTTTTAACTTCACGCTGTATCCCGCATATAGCAGGGTAGGCAGAGGGAACCAGAGAACCTAGTGTTAAGACACTCCATTCTCTTTCAACAATTCCGTTCACCACTTTCCGCCGAATTGAAGCATTGTGTGTTGAGTGGCGGAACTCAGCGTCGCTTTGCCTTGTTACCAAACCCAAGAAATGAAAATACTAAATTTTATATTTCCTGAAGTGGGAATCGAACCCACAACCTGTCGTGTTTACAGTCGCTCGCTTGTGCCTCTGCGCCACGACAAGCGTTAATTTGTTGATTGTCTATTAATTTCTTTCTTTTAATTTACCTAATTATGAGTCCAGTTTCACGGCGACATGCGTCGTGAGCCCACATGTAAGGATTAGAACATACAGCATACCACGTTCCCTTATAGTTTCTGTGTAAATATCCTTCGGTATTCGACACAGAAAATAACTGTAATAAAAAATATATATAAAATGTAATGCTTTATTAAAATTTTAATTACATATATATATATATATTGCAATTATACAAAATAGCTTAAAATAAATTTATTGTCTCATATATATGTTTGTACTATATTTTTTTTTTTTTTTTAATGGATACCGGATGGCAAACGAGCAGAAGGACCGCCTGATGGTAAGTGGTTACCTTCGCCCATGAACATCTACAACACCAGAGATGTACTAGATGCGTTGCCAACCTAGAGGATACAGATGGAAAGGGAGGATAATGTAGTAGTCCGCTATCGGAACCACCACATTTTGGGGAAAGGATGGGTGGGAAAGGGGAAAACCTGGCTTACATGCCATCGAACCGGAACACATCATAAGATATTTGGCGGTTCGTCTTTGACATGATAGTGGTCGCGAGCCAGACGGAGGACGAACCTCCTACCACCAAACAAAATAAAAAATAAATTTAGGTCTATACCATAATTTGAACTTTAAACTATATAGTTTAAAGTTTTGAAAAGGCTGTATATACAGCCTTTGTTAAAATTGCACATTTATACCGTTAAAGCTTATTACTTACAGGTTTTTTATGTAAGCTTGGAGCTAACATACTGCAGTCGATTTCATCTTTACTATTCGGACAGTCAGGGATATTGTTGCATCTTTGTTCTTTAGAAAAACAAGTGCTTCGAGAGCTCATGTTTATATCTTCACAACTAAATGTATCTTCACTGCAACCTGCGCATGAGATAAGTATTAGAAATATAAAAAAACAACATAAATGAGATTTTGTGTGTTGTTTCAAGAGTTAACTCCTAACTATTTAGTAAGTTTTTTTTAATTTTTGTAGAATTAGCAACTTTGTTTCTTTTGTCCCTCTCTATTGTATCATTTTTAACCGACTTCAAAAAAAGAGGAGGCTACTGCATTTTTTAAAGTGTATTACCGCATGGTCGCTTAAGAGTTATTCGTAATCATATAAAAAAGGATCATCAAAATTTGTTCACTGAAGAATTGAATTCTTGCTTTTTAAAAATCGGTTAATAAGTATATATTCACCATAACATCCCATTTCGTCTTCACCAAAGGGACAATCAAAATAACCGTCGCAAATCCTCGATTCATCAACTCTGGATACACAAGTGCATCTGGCCTCATCGCTTACATCATCACAGTCAACGTTGCCATCACACCAGTCTTTTTCACTAACGCACTTGAGTCCGTTGTCACAGGAAATAGTTCCAAATGGACATTCTATTTCGTTGATTGATGAATTTGTTGTTGCGTCCTTGGAACTTATTTCATGTCTGTTAAATAATAAATATTAGTAAGTTATAGGTAATTTACATGTAGGATAAATATAAAGAAATATCATATTAAAAGTGTAAATATTGCCATCGGTGAGATGCCCATGGCTATAGTTTTCCACTCCCATACACTTATAACGCTGTAACTAAAACAAACACTTTTTTTATATATTTTTTTTATTTAACTTCATGCCCACACATAGCGGGATAGGCAGAGGGAACCAGAGAACCTAGTGTAAAGACACTCCATTCTCTTTCAACATTTGCCTTGTTACCAAACCCAAGAAATGGTAGGAATCGAACCCACAACCTGTCGCGTTTACGCACGCTTGTGCGAGGCTTGCCTCTGCGCCTCGACAGGCGTTATATAATTATATTTAATTTTTTTGCGTAAAGATCAAATTTATTGACAAAAAAGTAAAAGATGAAAGCATAACAAATTGGAAATAGTAATTTTGAAAGATTTAAATGATATTCAATTACTTTGGCACCATGAAATTCATAGCGATTTCAATGTCTTGCGGATGCGGCTTACGTTCTTCCACTTCCCTCATTTGATGATACGGGAAACCTGATAATTGCCTGAAACATATAAAGTTATGTAGTTATAAACATTTTTTTTATTCGTACAAAACACAAGTTTAATAAAACATTAGTTAGGAAGCCAGCTAGCAAATTTTCGTACAGCAGGTATATATTGTGACACATGGGCAGAATGAGCGCAACAACTTCCGCAAGGGCCGCACATATTGGATAGCGTTGAATATATTAAGACTAAAAACTTTATATAATATGTTATTCGAGCACAAATGACAATTCGTATAGTCAGTAATGTGTACTATTTAAATTATTTTTTTGAAATTTTATGAGAAAAGATAAACTCCAATGATTTGAATATACTAACTTTACAAGGTTTAATGATATTATGATTTTTTGTAGAAAGAGGCCGTCGTGATGCAGTGGTACACCGTCTGATTGTAAACGCAAATGGTTGCGGGTTTGATTCCCCATTCGGGAACATTGTTACAGTAAAATAATTTCAGTTTCTCGCCCTGGCAAAACAAAACACGGCATTAAGTTCGCAATAGCACGAATTCGGACAGAAAGTTGAGGACGTAGATGTCAACGCCCTGACATCTATATATATGATCTATTCTCTCGCATATATTAAAGTAATTGCAATTCATTGTAAACAATTTATATACTACGAACCTGGGGTACGCAGGAAGTAAGGGATATTCTTGGTGGGCAGCATCATATAGACCTACAATAAAAATTAAATAAACAATGTACAAATTTTATTATTGCGTTTCTTGTTCAAGTGTAAAGGTTTTCATTTATCAAAAAGTGACTTTGTTAAGTAATTTTAAATAAATAATATAATATTTTTTGATACATTAAATATATTTAAGCTATTCGCTTACGAGAACAACAAATTACAAAAATTCTTTCTCTCTATGAGTCTTATGAACATTGTTTTACGTATTGGAAATGTAAATAGAAATAATAACATTATATAAAACAATTTTTTTTAAGCAAATAAGAAAACATAATAAAGAAGGAAAAGATATGTTTTTTAATACTTTGCCTACTTTTAAATTAAAAATATTAAATTACCTTGTAAATGAGGGTGGCCCTGTTTCATTAGGCGCGATATCAAACAGCTATCTGATAATTGTGGATTCGTTACATCACGTGGATATGCCATGGGGTGAGGTAAATGTGAGTGTTCAGGCATGCCATAATTAATGTCATGGTCAGGGTTCAGTGACATTAAATTTTTCATTGGCCTTAACAAGTTATGTATATGAAGAGGATTCGCATCTCTTTTCGAAAGATCAGTGGGATTTACACTCATGTGCCTTTTGTTCTTTTCATTGGGCGTCTTCTCTTTTTCTACTAAATTGTTCTTGTGACCTTCATTATTTTCACGATGATTGGAAAAATTATTTTCAGTTAACGATTTTATTTTCATTACAAGCTCACGGCATACGTCTTTGTGATTTTCTTCGTTACATAAAACATCGTGCTCGGCTATTAGTTTTTTAGCTTTTTGTATTTGATTATCTTTGAATTTTACGTGATTTGAATTATGTTTAGATAAAGATATTGTTTCTCTTTTCTTTCTTTTATTTATGTTTGAAAATGATTTGTGTACTTCCAGTACTCCTTTTTCATTTTGTATAATTGACGTATTCTGTGACTTTGGTAGTTCCGATATTAGAATTATTTTTGTATCTTGAAAATATAAATTAAATAATTAGACCCTACTGTTTCATAAAATATATAATAATACATAAATAATAACTATTTACATACCGTCTTTATCTAGTAGCCTTAAAATCAAAAGGTAGAACACGACAATGGCCATTATTAGAAATATGACTGCCAGTGTCTTTTGGAATATGGAATAACATTTTGGACAACTTTTCTCTAAAACATAAACATAAATAAGAAACATAAAAGTTTGTATGTTACATACATACTTAAATAATTTATACAAAAAAATAATAAAATCTTTGATTTTCGCGACTTAAATGAAACTATTTGTACTGGGTTAATCGTATATATTTTGGTGTTCGCAAATGAATCTTAGAAAACCAGACGTTTCAAAAACTTTACAGTAATCCATTGTAACAGGTAGACAATACTTATTTGTACTGTATCATAATGGTTATGTAATAATATTTAATAGTGTCATTTAAAATTCATATATATATGTTCTAAACATATATCTTAGCTTACTTAGAATAGAATTATGCTTAATTTAGAATAAATTCTAATTAAAACGAAGTGCATTAGCAAAAGTAGGTATATAATATAAAAATTTAAAGTTTACATTACCATTAGCATTCGTCTCAGCCAATCCCAAAGGAAGGAGACCGACTATTTTCTTTTCTTCTGTATTTTTATCCATCATCTAATGAAGTGGAATGAATAAGTAAGCAGAGACTAAAGATAACAATGAATATCAATTTCTTTCAAATAAAATTCATTTTAACGTATTTTTTTAGCTTTACGCTGTATCTCGCGCATGCAGTGTAGGGAGAGGGAACCAGAGAGTCTAGTGTTAAGTCACTCCGTTCTCTTTTAACGTTTCCGTTCCCATCTTTCCGCCGAATTGAGGCATTGCGTGCTGAGTGGCGGAATTTAACGCCGCGCTTTGCCTTGTTACTAGAGTGAGGAAACTAAAATACTAAACATTATTTAATATTTTCATTCCCTGGAATGGGAATCATACCCACACCTGGTCGCGCTTACAGCCGTACGCTTGTGCCTTTGCGCCACGACAGTCAAGCCTTAGCGTATAGTTTAAATAATAGAAATTTTAACAAAAAAAAATAAAAAGATAATTTTTATTAAAGGAACGGAAACAATATTGAATAACAGCTTATTAACAACTTTTTCTACTCGCTTACTATTTCCGCAAAAGATTTCGAAAAGATATGTTTATATATCAACGTAAGTAATTAGTGGTCATAATAGAAATCATAAAAGTCAATAAAAATATGAAATTTAATAAAAAGTGTACTATATGAGCTCTTTGATTTTCGCGATTATTACATATATTGAATGAAACTATTTTAACCGGATTAATCGCGTATGTTTTAGTATTTGAAAATACATTTCTGGAAACGCGACAGGTTGTAGGTTCGATTCCCACTCCAGGAAATGTAAAATTTAGTATTTTCATTTCTGCGGAAAATGGGGTACGGAATTGTTGAAAGAGAACGGAGTGTCTTAACACTAGGTTCTCTGGTTTCTTCTGCCTACTCCGCTGTATCCTGGATATAGCGTGAAGTTTCTTTTAATAAGTGTAATATACAGTAACGAAACATGAAAAATGTCCGTAATGAATGAAATAAGAATCTAAATAAAGAAACTACTATGACAACTAATCATAGAACAATTGGCTCATAACATGTTGTAGTAAAGAAGTCATCAAACGACAAAGTATGATTGCTTATTATTCGTTATATACTATTTATTAGAAAAATATTACTTCGCCAATTGATAACTTGACACATGTTAAATTTGTGGATTTTGACGTTATGTATAGGAATTATAAGTGAAGGAAAGGGTTGCATACATACATACATAGCTTCACGCTGTATCCTGCATATAGCAGGGTAGGCAGAGGGATCCTAGTGTTAAGACACTCCGTTACCCACTTTCCGCCGAAGGGTTGCAAAGGCTTGTATTCCTTTTTATGAAATTGTGCGAATGGATGAGTATGAAATTTGGCACACATAAAGTATATACAGAGAAGGAGTGCAGAACGCCAATATTATTTATTACAATTCTTATATTATTTTTTTAATAGAAAAAGAAAATAGATTTCAATTAAAATGAAAAAACTGGTTCAATCAGTTGCATAGTTGTAAGCTATCATATTAAAAAATGTAATCAAAATTGGTTCACCTAATAAAAAGTTATATTATACACATTAAAAATAAAAAAATAAATAACCTAAAAATAAATATTCCTCAATTCCATTGGTTTGACATACACTTTAGTGTAAAATGACACATCCGGTGCCAAGGCAACGCATAAACAGGGCTTCTAGTAGGTATGTAGGTATTTCACAAAAACTTTTTGACATTGGCTAACCGTAGATTAGTTGGCCAAATCTCTTGTTTACGTTAAGGAAAGTATAGATTCAATTTCAATGGATAATTTTTATATATAATTTAAATGTTAGCTAATGGCCTTCTTTCTCTAAATAGAAATCACCGAATATTTTTTGGAAGGAACTTACGTGAAAATAATTGTAAAAATAAAGAGGATACGGTTTCCAGTAACGTCATTTTTTTACGGTATTTGGATTTTAAATAAATCTTATATATAGCGCGGTAGGCAGAGGAAACCAGAGAACCTAGTGTTAAGACACTCCATTCTCTTTCAACATTTCCGTTCCCCACTTTCCGCCAAATTGAGGCATTGCGTGATGAGTGGCGGAACTCAACGCCGCGCTTTGCCTTGTTACCAAACCCAAGAAATGAAAATACTAAATTTTACATTTTCTGGAGTGGGAATCGAATCCACAACCAGTCACGTTTACAGTCGCACGCTTGTGCCTCTGCGCCACGACAGGCGTCATCTGATATAAATCTTACGTACAAAAGTGAATTCCTAAGTAAATAACGTTTTATAATATTATAATTTTTATATATTTCAATTTATATAAAATATATTTATTAGTACACTCGTATAAACTACGTAAGTATAAGTGTAGCAATTTTACTATAATAAGGAGTAGTTATGCCACATCAGCAAATTACCCTTACAGAGGCCATCGTGGCGAAGTGAGACAGTGTTTGACTGTAAACGTGAATATTTGTGGGTTCGATACCCACTCGAGGAAATGATTATGTTTAAATTATTTACTTTCTGGTAAGAAGTTCAAGCTTTTTTTTAGCTTCACGCTGTATCCCGCATATATCACGGTAGGTAGAGGAAACCTGAGAACCTAATGTTAAGACACTCTATTCCCTACTTTCCGCCGAATTGAGGCATTGCGTGCTGAGTAGCGGAACTTAACGCCACGCTTTGTCTTGTTACCAAACCCAGGAAATGAACAATTCCATTTCCTGGAGTGGGAATCGAACCCACAACCTGTCGCGCTTACAGTCGCACGCTTGTGCCTAGCAAATGAATAAAATGCCAATACAGTAATCGAAAAAACATACTTTACGATGACATACCTATATATTTGAAAAATAGACTAAGCTAGATTTATACATAGAATTATTATATGTTTTTAAAATAACATTCTACTTACGGTTGCTTTTGTAAATTGAAACTTTACACAGTCACCAAATATTATCCATATTTTTAATATAATTATTATACTAGTATGTACTGGCTCATATCATGACAACAAGGCTACTGTCGCATTTTGCTGCACAAAGATTCGGGTCGTGGTTATTGTTTATGAAGACATTTGCAAAACTGCTGAGTATATTCTATTGTTTTATTTTAGCACACGATTACGTTTTATATAAATGTTCTTTACTATAAGAGGCTATGGTGACGCAGTGGGACTGAGTTTGACTATAAAGGCGATTGGTAATGTGTTCGATTCCCACCCAGGGGTAATTTTATCGCATTGGTAAAACTAGGCGTAGCATTGAGTTCCACCTCTCAACACGCAATGTCTTGAATTCGTGCAGAAAGAGGCGACCGTACCGGCGATGTCCTGACAAGCGTGAAGCTGATTTTTTTATTCACTATTTAATATTATAATAAAAACATCGTTATTAGATGAATATTTTATCTTTTAACCGAACATCCCAGTATAAAGAAATAAGATAGAGATGAATATTTGAAGATGGAACTTTAAGGTATACAAGGTATTAAGGTTATAGATAAAACGAAAATTATATGAAATAATTTTCGTTTGTGAAAAGTTATGCGGTAACAAAAAAAAACAGTCGAATCGATTTTTTTTGATGTCAGTTAACCTTTTTATTAGGAACTATTTCTTTAACAACCTTTTTATTAATTTTTTTTTTTTTATAAAAACAAAAAAACCGGCAAACAGGCTTTAAGTACAAGATGTTGACAATGATAGTCATAGCCTCTTACACTTGCACAGAGAGTGCAAAATTTAAAATGTTAGCTTCATTCTATATAGAACGTAGCTTTTAAAAGGAGTGGGCACATAGTAGCATCCATTAGTTAATTGATGTTCTTTGACAATATTTTCTTCGTAAGTCAGTTTTTCATACAATAATGATATTTAACTTGCCACTTTTATAAATAGATGTTTTACAGCTTCACGCTTTTTCTCGCTTAGCAAAGTAACCTAATATTAAGACAATCGGTCCCCATTCTTCGTCTAAGGAAAGTTTGGAATTAAAATGAGTTTTAATATAATCACCTGTTGTGGCGTAGAGGCACGAGCGTGCGACTGTAAACGCGACAGGTTGTGGGTTCGATTCCCACTTCAGGAAATGGAATTTTTCATTTTCTGGGTTTAGTAAGGCAAGGCAAAGCGCGACGTTGAGTACCGCTACTTAGCACGAAATGCCTCAATTCGGCGGAAAGTGGGGAACGGAGAGTCTTAACACTAGGTTCCCTCTGTCTACCCTGCTATATGCGGGTTAGAGCGTGAAGTTTAATATAATCCTTCCCCTGAGTGGCCCTAGAACCCATGACCTTCGCGTTTAGAGTCAGTCGCTGCGCTGCGCCGCGATAGTCCATGAATAAAAGCAAATCTTTTTTCCTATATTTAAAAAAGTCATGAAATCAAACCTTTGTTAATATACGAGTAAATAACTAGCTGTAGCAAGTAAAATAAATTTAAAAATATTTATGAGTTCATCGATGACATACAAGCAAATATTCATTTTTATATGTTTTCCTGTATAAAAATACATGGTTATATTGATTTTCATGACAATCGGTTGAAAGGGGCAGAAGTTGCTAATCTGCAGCTCCACCTGGTGGCGAGTAACATCAATGAGCATATTATACATACATATATATATATATATATATATATATATATATATATATATATA
>JAKGSA010000856.1:58514-202333 GCA_033558755.1 Philaethria dido | reverse complement strand
ATATATATATAATTATCGTAATAATCGGTACAATAGTTTTTAAGTTTATCGATGACATACAGACAGACATTTATTCTTATATATATAAAGCTGTCAACAACTCATATTTTAATGAAGCTATAAAGAAAATTTATTTCATTTAAAAATAACATATTTATAAACTGTTTAAATAATAAAACAATTCAATAAAGAGATAGCTAAAATTATAATTTTGAAATGTACAATAGATTATTTAAATTATGAAATGCCAATCTAAATGTTATGCTATCACCTTTTAGTGTTAGAATTTTATTAAAACTAGTGTTACCATTGACGCGTTAACAACGCTTGTCTAACAACGTATGTGTCACTTTATATAAACATGGATGTTATGTGTGTAGCATCTATTTTATTAATTTAATATAATTTCATGTTTTGTTAAAACAATTTAAAAACAAGATATTATCGTTCTGCACTAATTCGCTGTATAAATAAAAAGAAAAGTGAGTAAGGAAAGTGGGGAACGGAAATGTTGATAGAGAACGGAGTGTCTTAACACTAGATTCTCTGGTTCCCTCTGCCTACCCCGCTATATGCGGGATACAGCGTGAAGTTAAAAAAAAATAATAATAATAAGTGTGCCAAGTTTAATGCTCCTCTGTATCATGTAATTTTCGAAATTACAAGAAGAAGTACAACTTTTTTGGCTCACGAAGACACTTTTTTCGCTGTTTTCCGCTCGAATTCATGATATTGTGTGTTTAGTGACGAAACTCAACGCCGCGCTTCGTTTATGAGAGCGGAGAAATGAAAATAATTTAAATATAATCATTGTTCGAGTGAAAATCGAACCCAAAATCAATCACTTTTACAGACAGACAAGGGAAAGGGTAGCCCTTTCCCTACTTACTTACTGACTCACGCTAATTTTTCCCTATAAGGGGTCGGGGTTAGAATACAATTCAATATCAATAAGAAAAAAATATCATATATATGATCATATATAAAAAAATATTTAACTTTAATCAAAATATCTTTGCAATAACAAATAACTTAAATTATCGAACTACATGAAAATTTCATAAAGAACTCAATGCCGCGCTTTGCCTTGTTACCAGAGCGAGGAAATGAAAATACTGAATATTATTTTAGTATTTTCTTTTCCTAGAGTGGGAATCGAACCCACAACCTACCGCGTTCACAGTCGCACGCTTGTACCTCTGCGCCACGACAGGCTTAAATAAAATATAGCCTTGACTTGGGATTGAATCCACAACCATCGCCTGCTAGATCATGTCATCCAAGAAATATTTAATATATTTTTTTTTAATAAACAATATTCATTTTTCCTAATATAAATACATAATCACGTAATATTTTCTCGTTGGCCGACTTCACCACAATTTGCCACCTGCCGTGCGGATATTAAAGCGACTTGTTTTGATGTGATGAATTTGTGTAAGTATAACGTAAGGACTGTTAGTGACACGAGTATTTTCGGTAATATTTGATAAAAATAATTATTATGGGGGTTAATAATAAATACCAAGCGTGAATAGGCATATTTTCTTTATATTATAGTGTATATACTCATTTTAGGACTGACCTTTAATTATAGTGTTCGATTTGCTAGTTTTTTAGACATTTATTTACCCCTAAAGCAATCTAATGCTTATTGAGTTTTAAAAAATTGTATATAGAAGTCAACGTACGTATGTACGAGGTGTGTTCAAAAAGTAAGGTGACTTTGTATTTTTAAGAAAAAATATTTATTTATTTATCAATATTTATGTTGTCCCCTTCAAAGTAATCCCCCTCAGATACAATACACTTATGCCAACGGTTTTTCCAATCGTCAAAGCACTTCTCATAAGCACTTTTCGGTATAGCCTTGAGCTCTTCCAGCGATGCAGTCTTTATCTCTTCAATCGTTGCAAATCTCCGTCCTTTCATAGGTCTCTTTAGTTTTGGGAACAAGAAAAAGTCACATGGGGCCAAATCCGGTGAATATGGTGGCTGAGGCATGATTGTGGTGTTGTTTTTGGCCAAAAAATCTCTCACCAGCAAAGATGAATGATGAGCAATTTCGGAACAAACTTCGCTGACACACGTCTCATGCCCAAAACGTTAGAAAAAATTTCATGGCACGAGCCAAGCGATATACCAACATCCTCAGCAACTTCTCTGATAGTGATTCGACGATTTTCCAGAACAATTTTCTTCACTGCTTGAACGTTTTCATCAGTTGTTGACGTGCTTGGGCGTCCAGAGCGAGGCTCGTCATTGGCATCTTCCCGGCCATCTTGGAAGAGTTTGTACCACTTGTAAACATTTTTTTTACTCAGAACAGTTTCACCGTATGCCACTGTCAACATTTTAAGTGTTTCGGAGCACTTTATTTTATTTTTTACACAAAATTTGATGCAAATCCATATTTTTCGATAGCAAGAAATCGCCGAGCACGCAAAACACTTATAACCTTTACGCCTCTCCCAACCAAACAAAAAATGCTATACACTTGAAACTTGGTACAGATGTTCGGGAAGAGTGTACCAACATAACAAAATAAAAAAATCGATAATCGAAAGTACGTTGCCCGCCAAATTTGAAAAGTCACCTTACTTTTTGAACACACCTCGTATGTATTCATGAGTGGTATAAAATTATGTTTCAGTAGAAAACTTTGAAACCTTTAACTTCTAGAAACATCATGTTAAAACATGTGAGGAAAAATATCTCCTATTTTTTTATACTTTATAATATTTGATTTTCAATAGAAATAAAAAAAATTCTTTAAGCTTTACCCCGCATAGCATTGGTCAATATTGCGTCAAGGCACCCCGTTCTCCTTTTCCCTCACGAATTAGAGACTTTGCGTATTGAGTGCCCGGATTTAACAGTATGTTTTACGTCTTACCAGATACGGAAATGAATCACCTAATTATAGATATTTCCTCAAGTGGGAATTAAACCCCCACTCGCGTTTACAATGAGACACTATTCCACGATGATTCTTCTTTTTTTTAACTTCACGCTGTATCCCGCATATAGCAGGGTAGGCAGAGGGAACCAGAGAACCTAGTGTTAAGACACTCCATTCTCTTTCAACAATTCCGTTCCCCACTTTCCGCCGAATTGAGGCATTGCGTGTTGAGTGGCGGAACTCAACGCCGCGCTTTGCCTTGTTACCAAACCCAAGAAATGAAAATACTAAATTTTACATTTCCTGGAGTGGGAATCGAACCCACAACCTGTCGTGATTACATTCTTCTTTATAATACTCGTATATTCTTTTCAAAAGAAATAAAAGATAATTATAGCTTCCCGCTTTATTTCTAGAGAAGTAGTCAGAGAGAGCGTCATAAAAGAAAATATTTCTTATAATTCCAATTCAAAACTTGTTAAACACATCTACTTCATTAAAAGAACATCGCATCGTTTACTGATTTTTACAAATGATTTATTTTATCTACTATTTTTGACAGCTCCACGCTTTATTCTCGCATAGTATGATTAAGAAACTCTCTTCTTGAGTTTCCACTCAATTCCAAAACGTTGTGTGTAGAGTCAAAAAATTCAAAACCGCGTTTTTTCTTACCAAGGCAGGGAAAATCAGCAGCGGGATTCGAACCTGCGCCTCTTGAAAGAAATTTTATACGTTTTCTAAATATGTTTTTCGTTTCCTAAGTGTGGGATTAACACTTTAAAACTTCGAAAAAATAAATATAATTTCAATACAATCATATTCACAGGTTGGGCCCACAGCCACTACGTTTTACGTACGGACCTATTACGCCATGATTGCCTCAACACCTAGTATCTATGAGAAAAGCAGCTTCACGCTTTACTTTTTACAACTTTTCGCCGAATTGAGGCATTACGTGCTGAATGGTTGAACTCAACGCCGCGCTTTGCCTTGTTACCAAACCCAGGAAATGAAAAATTCCATTTCCTGGAGTGGGAATCGAACCCACAACCTGTCGCGTTTACAGTCGCACGCTTGTGCCTCTGCGCCACGACAGGCGTTAAAAACAAGTTAAATTATTACAAATAAAAAACTCAGAAACTACTCGTCAGATCTATACCAAATTTAAATGGTACCACATCAAAGACATTAGCTATCATATAAAATTAGATTCATCATAATCGGTTCACCCAGTAAAAACTTACACGGTAACAACATACATATAAAATAGTTAGTTAGTAATTGAGAACTCCACCTTTTTTAAAGTCGGTTAAAACAGTCAATATAACGTTTCAATAGCTAATATTATATGAACTGGCGAGTAAAGGGGTAATCTTGTCATGGATTGACCGTCACAGTCGCGCATACACAGGCATGTGGGCATTTATTAGCACTATTCGGTAGTCATGTAGAAAACTATCTGCTTTCTTGTCAAGCCTATATAATACATTTCCTAGGAACTAATTCTTATTTTATGTATAGATTTTGCTAAGGTTAGTGCTGTTTTTATAAATCGATTATTTTAAAATAAAATCGATTAAAATATACATAGTTATTTTCGAAAAGTGTAACCTGGAATTAAATTCTCATATTTTTACTTGCGTAAGTACATTCGTGTACATCCTTTTAGTAATTACAAATAAGCTTATGATTAAGATTTTTACAAAAAAAAATATATGACTTCCTTTAAAATGCAAAAAGTGGGGAACGGTGTATCTTAACACTAGGTTCTTTTCTGCTTATGCAGGATATAGTGAAAAGATACATCTTTATACGATAACGTAATATTTTAAATTGAAAAAAAAATCCCGCTGAGTTTCTTGCGCCGGTTCTTCTCAGGTCTGAGACTTAAATTTAGTGAACCGGTGGTAAATTATTTGACGTTCAAACAATTAAGCATGTGAATTCTTATTATGAATAAAAATTTTTGACTTTGACTTTGACTGCTTATGGCAATGACTAGCAAAATAATAAAAACCAGGTATATTTTTAGAATCTTTTGAAAAATCATCAAATATAACATTTCAGATTTCATAAAACTTAACCACGTACAGGAGATGGCACTCATATTCTCGAAATGAATTACGTGACTTTGGAAACGTTTAAAATGAAATTCACACTCGCTATTATGGCCCTAGTGGTGGCGTCTAGCTGCGCGGAAACCGATACGGATACGTATTGGAGCAAGTTTATAGCGGATTTGTGGGTAGAAGGCACAGATGTTATGAGGATCATTTGGAGAGATTGTTCCAAGAAGGTAAATCTGATTATAATACTTGCAAATTTTTACGTTTTCTTAGTAGTTACCCATTTTACAAGCGTTGAACAGTGAATTGTGGATGTGTGCTTATTTTTGTGTGTGTGTGTGTGTGTGAAGCAAGGCATCCATACAACGTGGTTCCCACTGGCTTACCCTCAATTCTTCAATTCTGACAATAAATTTTGGTGAAAAATTTGGGGGCGAAATTTTTTAACATACTCGTACAAGCATGAGACCTAAAAAAACTGACACCTAAAACCATCTAAAAAAAAGGTCATCATCAAATTCGATAGTGAAATTACTAAATAACTTTACATCCTATACCGGCTTCCCTAAATATACCGGCTTCTCTAAAAGTTACCGGCTTCCCCAAAATATATGTACCGACTTCCTTAAATATATACCGGCTTCTCTAAATTTACCGGCTTACCTAATTTAAATTTTCACCCCTCACCACTGGTAATTAAATTTGTTCAGCTCTAAATGTTTAATTAATAATTAATTTGTGTTTATTTAAACATAAAAAAATATATTTCCGTAACACACAAACCCACACTCAATTAATGCGGCGAGGGTGAATAAATCATATATTCTATCAAGCAAATGAAATGAATCGCTTTTTATATCCAAAAAAATCCATGAAGTAAACGAAGCTTACCAATTTTTACAGTAAAATGAATTATATATCGTGACGTGTTTAGGAAGTATGTAGGATCTTGTTCAGAACAATGTTCACATCAGCATTCACATTTTCCATTATTTCTTCGCTCCTAATAATTGCAGCGTGGTGATGATAAATGGTCTATTCAACATTTTGAGATTAGCGCATTCAAACAAACAAACAAACTCTTCAGCTTTATATATTAGTATAGACAAGAAACAAATAAAGAATTAACATATAAAATTGTGGCGCAGAGGCACAAGCGTGCGACTGTAAACGTGACAGGTTGTGGGTTCGATTCCCACTCCAGGAAATATAAAATTTAGTATTTTCATTTCTTGGGTTTGGTAACAAAGCAAAGCGCGGCGTTGAGTTTCGCCACTCAGCACGCAATGCCTCAATTCAGCGGAAAGTGGGGAACGGAATTGTTGAAAGAGAATGGAGTGTCTTAACACTAGGTTCTCTGGTGCCCTCTGCCTACCCTGCTATATGCGGGTTACAGCGTGAAGTTAAAAAAAAATATATATATAAAATAAAAATATGACCAGAAAGAACTAATTTTATCGCTTGGTTTTCCACTTCCTGTCACGTGAATTAAATTATATTTTTGTATATCTATTATATAGAGCAGAAAAGTAAGTATTTTAAAACTGAATCTTCAGAATTCTTTGTTTTTATAGTAAGGAAAACATTTTACCTCCAAATAGCTTGCGCCTGACACAGTAATTTAATATTGTAACCGTGTGCAAATGAAATGTAAATGGGCCTTTCTCTTTTTGTTTCCTTTTTTTATTTTAGAGCCACAACACACAATAATGGAATGAATGGTAAAAATGGTAAAAATAGTTAAATTTAAAGTTTTTTTTTTGTTTTTTTTTTTCAACTTCACGCTGTATCTCGCATTTAGCAGGGTAGGCAGAGGGAACCAGACAACCTAGTGTTAAGACACTCCATTCTCTTTCAACAATTCCGTTCCCAACTTTCCGCCAAATTGAGGCATTGCGTGTTGAGTGGAATTTAAAGTTACAAATATGTTTATCTTATATTGAGATAAGTGATATAATTAAATATGAATCGGCTTTAAACACTATAACATTCTCAAATACTTTTTATTACGTGCAGAATAAAAAATAATTTAAAAAAAAATACATTAGTTTATTTTTAGACTGGGATTATGGAAAATATGGAATTTATAACCTTTCGCGTGTAATAGGGCATTAATAAAAGACATCACTATATTATACGCCTGTCGTGGCGCAGAGGCACAAGCGTGAAGTGTAAACGCGACAGGTTGTGGGTTCGATTCCCAGTCCAGGAAATTTAAAGTATAGTATTTTCATTTTCCTGGGTTTGGTACCAAGGCAAAACGCGGCGTTGAGTTTCGCCACTAAGCACGCACTGCCTCAATTAGCGAAAAGTGGGGAACGTAATTGTTGAAAGAGAACGGAGTGTCTTAACACTAGGTTCTCAGGTTCCCTCTGCCTATCCTGCTATATGCGGGATACAGCGCGAAGTTAAAAAAAATCTATATTATATTTATATTATTATATAAATAGCAAAATAATGGCTTTAAATTTCAGTTAATCGCTGCTAAAGATGTCATCGACCAAAAGGAATATTTTCCAAAATTTGTTCATTGTATGAAGCGCAAAACACTAAGAGCTTTAGACCGCAGTCTTAGTCCCGACGTAGTGCCTATTGCGGATGGAGTGAATCTGGTTAGATTTGAACTGGTTGACCAATCAGGAAATGTTGTACAGGAAAATTATACCAGGTAGGTTTTTGAGGTCTTTTTTGTGTTTTTAATATTTTTAAATAAAAAATAAACTAGTAAAGCGACTGCACTTTAGTATATGGTACAATTCTTTCTTCATAAGCAGTTGGTTTTCATATTATCTAGTAGTCTACATAGAGAACTGATATTTAAAAAATTACAAAGCAGCGTTATGGCAGAAATTGCTTAATAACGTATATGATTTTTCTATAGAAAAACAAACTGCTCTCGCCACTACATTTTAAGCTGGGAAAGTATCTCTTGTCTATGCGCCCACGTTACGTTTTCTCCAGTTAGTATAGGAAAGTCTATAGATTAAAACACTTCATTTTTTAACAGCGGAACCCAACGCCGTGCATAGTCGGCGATATGTCCGAGGAAATGAAAAAAATAGATGTAATAAAATAATTATAACAGACAGGGTATTCTAAAATGGGAATAAAACCAACGACCATCGCATGTTAAAGTGACCTGCCCGCTGTAAATATTTAATATTTATTATTTAATACTGCAACGTTGTAATATTTTTTTAAACATACTTATTATTGGAAATAGACAAATTGCAGTACCTGTAATATATTAATGATTGTTAGGTAGATGGTAATTTGTAACTTATTTTTGTGTTTCTATAGTTTATAACTTATTTTTTTTTTATTTTATTTTTTTTTTTTTTATGGATAACGAATGGCAAACGAGCAGAAGGACCACCTGATGGTAAGTGGATACCTTCGCCCATGAACATCTACAACACCAGAGATGTTGTAGATGCGTTGCCAACCTAGAGGATACAGATGGAAGGGGAGGACAATGTAGTATTCCGTTCTCGGAACCACCACATTTTGGGGAAAGGATGGGTGGGAATGAGAAAACCTGGCTCACATGCCATCGAACCGGAACACATCATGAGATATTTGGCGGTTCGTCTTTGACATGATAGTGGTCGCGAGCCAGACGGAGGACGAACCTCCTACCACCAAATTTTTTTTAATCATTTTTTTTTTGGTGGCAGCGGTGGGATCCAAACCCACGCCTCCGAAGAGACTAGTGATTCCCACCGCTGTCACCAGTAAAACGACAAGCTCACAACCAAGACTGCTTTATTTCCGTTATACATGTTATTCTCATCTACCTTACAATCATTAATATATTACAGTACCATAATATAATAATTACACTTTACAGTAGAGAGTATTTGTTAAAGTTTACATACTCATTTTAGCATACCACCGTTAAAAGGTTATGCTAAATTTAAACGAGTTTAACCGCTATTGGTTTATCTGTAATTATTCAAACCAACACTCAATTAATTCAGCTGTACTTTACTTTGATGGCAGAAGTTTAGGAAAGTTTTCGATGGCTAGATAAGACATGTCTTAGTGGAATATTATTCATCGTTTATATACTATAGAAATGATCTTGTTCTAGATTACATAATGTAGTAAGTGCGGAGCTCAACGCCGCGTTTTTTTGAAAGTTACGAGTAAACGTAACCAAAGAGTTCCCAAGTGCATTAAAATTGCTGTAATATATATTTAATTTTCTACCACTTTTAAAAAAAGAAGGGGCTCTGAATTCGACTGTATTTTTTATGTGTGTTATCACATAACTTTTTACATAGTGAACGTAGTTATAGCTAGTGCTTCTATTCTTCGTTTGAAGTGGTTCCAGTTAAATTTAAGATCTCACGAGTAGTTTTTGAGTTATTTGTAATACATTTACTTTTTAGTGTACTTTATTTTTTGTCTTACCTACTTATATTTAATGCTTCTATATGGACAGAAAGTAATACCGAAGTGTCATGTTAGAATAATAAATATTACTTTAAATGAATGCACTAAAAATTAGTTTCTCCTTGACCGATTATCGTGGCAAGGACCTTGAGTTCATACTATAAAAATATATATATGTCCCAGAAATTCTATCGTCAATAACTGGGTCAGAATAACATCATCTTTTTCTTATACTGATTAATAGATATTTTTTTTAACTTCACGCTGTATTCCGCATATAGCAGGGTAGGCAGAGGGAACCCGAGAACCTAGTGTTAAGACACTCCGTTCTCATACAACAATTCCGTTCCCCGCTTTCCGCCGAATTGAGGCATTGCGTGCTGAGTGGCGGAACTCAACGCCGCGCTTTATCTTGTTACCAAACCCAGAAAATGAAAATACTAACATTTCCTGGAGTGGGAATTGAACCCACAACCTGTCGCATTCACGATTGCACGCTTGTGCCTCTGCGCCACGACAGGCGTTGATTAATAGATAGTGAGGTAAAAAAAGCAGTATAAAAAGTGTTTGAGGCTTAAAGATTAAAATCATGTCACTTGTAACGTGTGAACAACAGGGTATAAAAATATTAAAAAGGAAAGGAAGTGATGAATATAAATCGATGAAAACATTATTGTAAGTGAAATACACTGCGTAGGCAGAACAACATCGAGGAAATCTTTTTACCGCCTGATAAAAGCTGTCCACTCTAATGTGATTGGAATGAGTAGTAAATCTTTTTGTTAAGGGTTTTTTGAAAATATTTAATAAAATATAGGAAACAGCTTAGATAGCTAAGTTTGTAGGAGTCATTTTACTTAAATATACTTGAAATGAAAAGATTTGTTTTTAGCTTCACCTGTACCCCGTATATAGCTGGGTAGACACAGGGAACCTGAGAACCTATAAGCCTATTAGCCATAACCTATTAAGACACTTCGTTCCCCTCTTTTTAAAGAAAATTATTAATTATAATTTTTTTTTTACAATTTCACGTTTTTTTCTTTTATAATAATTCGGGTTTAAGTCAAAACTAAGTTACCATCTTTTTACAAGACTATACGTTAGGTTGCTCTCTTACACTTTACATAACCATAGAAGAAGAAAAAACATCTCAAAATAAATAATTATAATAATATTTTTCGCGCTAATGGTAATCAAATCTATATACGTCGCATAGACAGTCGAATCGTTTCTAATTATACCTCTTTAGGGTCTAAATTCTAGTCTAATACACTTTTAAAAAACGGCTGTCGTGGCGCAAAGGCACAAACGAGACTGTAAGCGCGACAGGTTGTGTGTTCGATTCCCACTCCAGGAAATGTTAGTATTTTCATTTCCTCGGTTTGGTAACAAGGCAAAGCACGGCGTTGAGTTCCGCCACTCAGCACGCAATGCTTCAATTCGGCGGACAGTGGGAAAAGGAATTGTTGTAAGAGAACGGAGTGCCTTAACACTAGGTTCTCAGGTTCCATCTGCCTACCCTGCTACATGCGGGATACAGTGTGAAGTTAAAAAATAAAAAAAATAATATAGTATTGGCTATCAGTAATACTTTACAGAGGTTAAGGTGAATGCACGCGAAATAATTTGTCAACGTTAAGCAAGTGAGTTTCAAATACAATTGCGTAAGCGCTCCGGTTTCGTTGATGTGACGAAACGCTTTAGTAGGTAGAAAAAATATGCAAGTTTATACGTTTTTATCATATTTTTATTATTTGAATTTGTATATAGGTAACTTTTGTTGTCGTTATAATTTCTTGAATTTCTTTCAATTATAATTACGACAGCCTCACGCTTTATCTCGCTTATTAAGGAATACAGAGAAAACCTAGTGTTAAGACACTTGGTACTCTGCTTTTTGTCCAGAATAGCGACATTGTTTGTTGTGTATTGGCGGAACTCAACGCCGTAGATTTATCTAAACGAAGAAATGTGTTAGTGCAGCTATAAAAGCGACAGGTCGTTGATTCGATTCCCACTCCAGGAAATAAATATAAATAATTATTAATAAAATATTTATTTTTTACAAACTATAGAGATTTTTTTAGTCTTGATAGGTTAGAACGGAATAATGTATCATACCGCTAAATACAGTAGAAATTAAAACAGACTTAAATTTGGCTGCTTTAACGTTTGTTCATTTTGTTTAGATATTTTTATATTAATTTATAATATGATGCCTTTAGAGTGATTCTGAATATATCGCACCTTTACAATTATAGGGATCTAATCAAAAAATCACGATTTAGATTTTTTACCACTAAATGACTTAAGACAACGATCTTTATCGATTTTGATTAAAACAAGAATATAAATTTACATGTAATTAAAAAAAAATCGATTTCTTTGCAAAAAACATAAATGTAGAAATATTTATTAAATGATACTGGATATGATATTGGAGAAAGGTCACGTAAAAAGCATGAGGACCCCCCGGAGGGCATGCATAAAGAGGTTAATGACTGTGGATGAGGCGAAAGAGGTATGCAGGGACCGTAGCGTTTGGCGCTCCATTCTTTCTAACTACCCCGCTAGGGATAAAGCGTGAAGTTAGGTAGGTAGGTAGGTTTATTAAATGATAATGTACTAATATTTCTGTTACTTTATTTTTTAAATATAAGCAAAATTAAGAAAATTATACCGAAATGCATATAAAAAGGCAAGATCTTTTAGTAGAGACAAAATGCTTTTAACACTAGACTGCGCTTGTTCGAGTAATCTAATCGCTAATTTGATGTTAAAGTAGCAGAATATATAGGATATGACGTTACTCAAGTAGAAAATTCTTAGTACAGCTTTGGACGTAAATTTCATAAAATACTAACATTTTTGATAGTTTATATATTATAAACTATCAAAAATGTTAACGCCTGTCGTGGCGCAGAGGCACAAGCATGCGACTGTAAACGCGACTGGTTGTGGGTTCGATTCCCACTCCAGGAAATGTCAAATTTAGTATTTTCATTTCTTGGCTTTGGTAACAAGGCAAAACGCGGCGTTGAGTTCGGCCACTCAACACACAATGCCTCATTTCGGCGAAAAGTGGGGAACGGAATTGTTGAAAGAGAATGGAGTGTCTTGACAACGCTACATGCGGGATACAGCGTGAAGTTAAAATATATATATATATATTATAATAGTTTTTGATGATAATCTAAACAGAATATTTATTATGATGATAGAATAATAAACGACATTAAAATTAAAGAAGAATGATATGGATTACAAAGTTATCTTTTGATTGAGAATCAAACATATGACCTCCAGCATAGTGCAGTCTGAATCATTAACTAAACTAACAGGCCAATCATATGTAAAAGTTAATAGCTTTACATAAAGAGAGAATCTAGTGTTGAAACCCTCTGTTATTCACTTTCTGCCCGAAATAGAGACATTATGTGTTGAGTGGTGGAACTCAACGCCACGTTCTTATCTTTCTTACTAGAGCTACGAAAATAGCTTAAATATAATTATTACCTCGAACGGGAATCGAACCCATATCCATGCCACCCACAGCCATGATGAATATATATATAGGTGTCAAGTATCTATTAATAATATTCAATAGTCAATTCAATTCGTTTTAGCTATGAGCAATAAAACATAAGTGTATCGGAATCGCGTAAATTGAAATACGAGTGTAATACGCGGGAAACGATCCAATCCATATTGAAGAGTAGGTAATATGTAACATGTTATGATATACGGAGTCTTATCAGGATATTAATAATTTCAACTTTAATTTCGCGCGAAAATATCTTGTAATTTCCTTATATTGAGTATTTTAAGCTCTAATAAATCTATCGCCTGTCGTGGCAGAGGCACAAGCGTGCGACTGTAAACGCGACAGGTTGTGGGTTCGATTGCCACTCCAGGAAATGCTATTTTTCATTTCCTGGGTTCCATAGAATGTGGTGGTTCCGATAGTGAACTACTACATTGTCCTCCCCTTCCATCTGTATCCCTTAGGTCAGCAACGCGTTTACAACACCTCGATGTTGTAGATGTCCATGGGCGAAGGTAACCACTTACCATCACGTGGTCCTTCTGCACGTTTGCCCTCCGTTGTCCATAAAAAAAATCCCAATGCGGTTCGATGGCATCAAAAATAAACTTTTAGAATATTTAACGCTGCGTTAGTTTCCAGTTAGATGTTGTTGTTTCTTTTTAGCTTCACTCTGTATCCCGCATATAGCAGGGTAGGCAGTGGGAACCTGAGAACCTAGTGTTAAGACACTCCGTTCTCCATTATTAATACTTAATATACTTATTAAAATTTGAGACCATCTTAGCACAGTGGGATAAAATTTGACTGTAAGCACTGTGATTGTGGGTTCGATACCTACTCGTGGGAATAATCATTATATTTCAATAATTGTCTTTTTTCCGCTTTATAATAAGTCAGAAATTAGCATTGAGGCCCTTCACTCACAACATAATATTGAAATTTCGGGTGAGAAGCGGAGAACGGAGTGTATTTACAATAAGTTCTCTCTGTTGTAATTAAGTATATATTTAAATTTTAATTTCATAGTACATGGTCAGAACAAGAATTGGAAGATGGGGAGTGGAAAAACCTGGCACTACAAAGAATGGCAAAAGTGCTTCGGACACATGTTATCAAGTTCGACTTCGATGACGACCACGCTGTTGATAAAGGTACGATTAACTAGAAATATTTATGTAGCAAAATTTCACGAAGCGCTCTTTCTAGCAAATGATAACGTTATTATAGTGCTGTTTATTTGACGCCATCATGAGTCACTTGTGACGTAATGAGCTCTTTGATTTTCGCGATTATTACATATATTAAATTAAACTATTTTAACCGGTTTAATCGCGTATATATCTAATATAATCGCGTAGTCCGTGGTCACAGGTAGACCTACCTGTACCACGTGTACTGTGTGGTAGAGTGAACCTGTGACCACGGACTATTGTAAAGTGTTCGAAACGTCGAATTTCCAAAAATATATTTTCAAATACAACATATCTTACATACGCGATTAATCCAGTTAAAATAGTTTCACTTAACACTTGTGACATATTTGACTGAACCCAAAGTTATGGATTTAATTTCCATTCATACTATTTATATGTACACTATAAATATTTTTCTGGATTGATTAGATAAATCATTCAGTACTGGTAATTAAGATACAATATATAAATACATTTTTTTGTATTACCCGGGAGCCAAAATGCAAGAAAGGTATGAAAATAAAGAGATCTTTGATTTTTACCATTTTAACACGTATTAAATAAAACCATTTATAAAGTTTTTTTAAAGTGTTAATCACACACTTAGAAAAACGAAAGACACATGCTTAGAAAACGTATAATAATTTGAACGCAGCGACTCGAACCCGCGCCTCTTGGTATCCGTCCAAGCGCTCTGACCACTAAGCCATGCGTTTTACATCCTGCTGTGTCGAAATTCTCATACGCTTGTTACTACTTATTGTAGTTGTTAGCATGTCTGTAGAGAGATTTTTCAAATTTCTGCTACTCAAAAATTATTTCAAATAACAATTATTAAAGTCAAAGTCAAAGTCAAATAATTTAGTCTTCAAAATAAGAAGTTACAAGCTTCATTTTTTGAACGTCAAATACTTTACACCGGTTCACTAAATTCCCACGCCTCAGACCTGAGAAGAACTCGGCAAGAAACTCAGCGGGACAATTTTTTTTTTTTTTTTTGTATTCGACAATGGTTTACAATTCTTATTATTGGCAATGATACCTTTGAAACAGACTGGAGCGAGCATTTCCATTCCCAAGGTAAAAGCTTATTTATTTATAAAATCACTAATTAGGTAATAACCTTTAATAAACGTCTTTTACAATTTTTTAAATTGTAAATGGAAAGTTCTTTGACGTTTTCTGGGATCCTATTGTAAAAGTAAACACATTTCGTCCCATAAAGAATTGTGGACTCGATGCAATCGAGTTACAGTCGCTGTATTAGGCAAAAGAGAATTCTGTTTTTATTAAATATTTTTAATGTTTTTTAAAGTCAATCATGCACTTAGGAAACTGAAAAACATATTTAGCCATTTTAATCGGATTACTCGCTTCTATTCTTCGAAATACATTTTGCTGAACACTTTTCAGTAATCCACATGGCGTCGTGCAGATGATTACTTAAATCTACAGGGTAAAATTGTTTCATTTAATAAAGAAAATTAAACTAATTATTTTGTTTCCTGATTTTTATTTATTATTAATTGATCATACTTCAAAGTATTTAATATATGTATATATTTATAATATAGGTGAGCAGTGGTAGTTGAGTCTGGGCCACTCAACACAAAAATACCTCAATCTGGCGGAAAGTGGGGAATGGATTTGTCGAAAGAGAACGGAGTGTCTTAACATAGGTTCTCGGGTTCCTATATGCGGGATACTGCGTGTATTTAAAAAAAATAATAATAAAGTATACTAATAATAATAATTGAGGTTAATTTCTATTTTTCTCATAGTTTTTTTCAAAATAGTGTACAAACTTATGCATTTTCATCTCAATAGATTTGGTTCCTTGCACATATATTATACTGTTATACATTTATCAGTATTTGGGTCAAGTGGATTATTAAAAACTGTAAATCATTTATAAATCTAATTTACCTGGCTCAGTGAATGATTTTCCACGACTAAATGAACGAGAGCCTTGCGCTTATTAAACTCAATTCATTTCAAGAAAATAAACACAAGACATCGGACTAATCAAATATGCAACTATAGGAAGTGTATGAACTACGAACGGCGGAAAATGTAGGCAATTTCATTCGCATTTATTTTTAGCATCAGCTCAAGATATTTAATCCAATTAAGCAATCGCGTGAAAAGCTATAAATAACTTATATTTTTGAAAGTAATAAGGCAGTCAGCAGAAGGCAAAATTTTATATTTTATAATTTTCAAAATGATAATGAAAAATGATAGAGATGAATTAAGACTTTAATTTTATCCATTATATATATATATATATATATATATATAGCAGCAAGAGTATATATATATATATATATATATATATATATATATATATTCAATATTGAAAGAGTAGCTTCTATCTGCACTCTAAGAAAATAAGCATTCAACCAGCTAATTTAATTTCTTTTTTAACTTCACGCTGTATTCCGCATATATGGGTAAGCAGAGGGAACCAGAGAACCTTAGTGCTAAGACACCCGTTCTCTCTTCAACATTTCCGTTCCCCCACTTTCTCTGTTAAATTGAGGCATTGATTCAGTGGAACTCAACGCCGCGCTTGCCTTGGTTATCAAACCCAAGAAATGAAAATACTAAATTTTACATTTCCTGGAGTGGGCTGAACCCACAACCCGTGACGTAAGTTTGTTAGACGCTTGCAGCCTCTGCGCCACGACAGACAAAAACATTTCATTATACTTAATATATTACGTATATAATAAATTAACATATAACATATATACATGCGCCTGTCGTGGCGCAGAGGCACAAGCATGCAACTAAACGCGACAGGTTGTGGGCTCCGGGAAATGTGTGTTCCTGTAAATTTGCTCCCTGTCTGGTATTAAGACAAAAGAGCGGCGTTGAAATTGCCACTCAAAGATAATGCAATGCCTCATAAAATATTATATACATTGCTTACTATTGCTTGATATTATTAACAAAAATATTTTTAATTTTCAATTCACAATAGCTTCCAAAACGCCTACATGGTAATAAAACAATCTTATACGTAAAATATGATCATGCCTTGTTATTTTCTTCGTAAAAGTTGTATATGATGAGCTCATTAATGCCTTGGCTTACCTATTAGAACATAATTCGCATCTAATTTTGTATCTCGAGTTCCTCGGATTAATTTCCACTGAGTAACAATACCAAGTATTTGATAATTGTTGTGATGTCTCGAGTTCCTTCTTAATCATTTATTGTGAAGTGACAAATATTTTGTTAACGAAAAAGTTATAATTAAGTATGTTCTTTAAAGTTTTTCAATTATATATATATTTTTTTTGACACTCCTCACTCACTTTTTGCGGTAGGAGGTTCGTCCTCCGTCTGGCTCGCGACCACTATTATCATGTCAAAGCGACACGAACCGCCAACACATCTTATGATGTGTTCCGGTTCGATGGCATGTAAGCCAGGTTTTCCCTTTCCCACCCATCCTTTCCCTTAAAATGTGGTGGTTCCGATAGCGGACTACTACATTGTCCCTCCCTCTCTCTTCCATCTGTATCCTCTAGGTTGGCAACGCATCTAGTACATCTCTTGTTGTAGATGTCTATGGCGAAGGTAACCACTTACCATCAGGCGGTCCTTCTGCCTGTTTCCGCCATCCGGTATCCATAAAAAAAAAAAAAAACTCCTAATATTTACCTGGATGTACCTCATGATTTGATACGGGCGACACAACTGTTTGTCATATTTAATTGTGTAAATTTAATACAGTTATATTTTTTGTATCAATTTATATAATTTTACTTCTTACTAGATATATTACTACTTAGTTAAAATGAGAATTACGTCGATTTGTAGGTTTTACAATTTTGAGGATTATAATTTTTTATATGGATTCGATTATTTATATATAATTATTTTTCCACCTAAAACAGCTTTTCAATTATTTCGATTAATTCCACATATAAATCTTACAGTACATTATTTTAAAAATATTGTTTTATTTGTAAAATTTTAACACCGTAAGCATCTAAAACTGTACATTTATTGCCTAAGTTTTGGTTTTAAATTCTTAGAACTATGTTTGTTGTCCTATATCTTAATATATTTTTAAATATAAACAGAAAGATTTTTTGGTTTATTACAGAGTCACTATTTTCTTTAATTGCGTACTATATTATAAGTTATATATTTTTTTTTATCTTCACGCTGTATTCCGCATATAGCGTGGAAGGCAGAGGGAACCTGAGAACCTAGTGTTAAGACACTCCGTTCTCTTACAACAATTCCGTTCCCCACTTTCCGCCGTATGGAGGCTGAGTGGCGGAACTCAACGCCGCGCTTTGCCTTGTTACCAAACCCAAGAAATAAAAATACTAAATTTTACATTTCCTGGAGTGGGAATCGAACCCATAACCTGTCGCGCTTACAGTCGCACGCTTGTGCCTCTGCGCCACGACAGGCGTATTTTTTCTTTTCATGCGTCTTCTGCCTCGTCCACATTCAACTTCCTTATATATCGTCTGATAGTATCCTTCGTGACCTTCCTCTAGCACCATTATCACTGTTTTCTCGAAGGTCAAACGAGCCCTAACCATATCGCTTTTGCCGTTCATCTTTGCATCTTTCTTACCATTATAAAATGCCTCAATTTGGCGGAAAGTGGGGAACGGAAATGTTGAAAGAGAACGGAGTGTCTTAACACTAGGTTCTCTGGTTCCCTCTGCCTACCCCGCTATATGCGGAATACAGCGAATAAAATACCTAGTTTACAATATTATATTTAAATTTACAATTTAATTTATTCCAAAAATAGAAGAATTAATATTTCATGTTAAATTATATTTTTATTTTTAGTCGAATACAGAGGTCGACGTCGCTACCACATGATGACTATGATGATGTTTGGAATAGTATCCATCGGTATGGTACTTATTCCAATGGGCTTCCAATTTTTAGCTGTTTTAGGTGGAAAAGCTTTGCTTTTAGCTAAGATGGCACTTATACTTGCTTCAATACAAGGACTTAAAAAGGTAAATATGACTTGTTCGTCAAAATATATATAGTTAAGTCTTTTCTTATGATTGCATGTCATAATAATAATCATTTTTAATATAACGTCTGCTATAAGGAACGAATTTGATTTATACTTCTAACAAATTTTTAAAATTATATTATAATATCCAAAAATGTGAAAGAGAACGGAGTGTCTTAACACTAGGTTCTCAAGTTCCCTATACCTACCCTGCTAAATGCGGAATACAGAGTGAAGCTATAAAAAAATTATTCTACAAACAAACATTTCCTACAGTACAAGTACAAATATCAGGTTATTTGATATAATAGTGTTGAAGGTTTATAATTATCTACGCAAATTACTGGGATCCACCTTAAATATTTGTTGAGCATACAAATTATTACTTCCATTCACACCGGCACATTCGAACGTAATTAAATGGCCACCGCCCGGAACGGACTAAATGAGTTTACACGTTATTTTAACTGTCACGAGACTAACCTAATTTGGTAATTTTAACAAAATTAAACACATTTTGCCACATACTAACACTTTTCATACAAATATTCTCTTTTAGGTTGACACCTATGATGGGTATCGTGAGAGAGGGAAGGTATGACGTTCACTCAATTAGTGCAATGCTTCATATAATAATCACGATACTAAAAAAAATATGTAATTAGCTATATGTAAAACCTAACCATTAATATCACAAGCAATGTGCAGCACATATACTAATCAAATCGGAAGATAACCAGTTAATAGATGTTTTGTTCTAGATTGCTGCAAGTCCGTTGAGCTATGGCTTCTACCACTCTTTTCCACACTACGAACATTTTGATAGACGAAGTCGGGATGAATGGCACAATACAATAGATCCAATGCAAAATCAAGCTATTAATAGAATTGGTGATTTAAAAAGAGATAAAATGAGTGTAGGAGAGAATAAAGGAAATAATGATGAAGTTACAAAAGAGAAAAAGAGAATGTCAAAACAATCGATTCTATATCCTATACATTTAGGCGCTGCTGACGTATCGTCTCAAATTAATGTCGCTTCTTTAAACATACCGTTTAACCAACAATTGGTAGACCTCACTTCAAGACCGGGTGAAGTACAAGCAGATTTATCATTAGATTTACCGTACAATGGATTTCATTTTCAAAGTCCCACTCCTGTCGTTTCAGCTTGATTTATTTGTTAAGTTGTTTAGTGCTCTTTATAACATTGTAAGTGGGATATTTTCATATTTTGCACAAGTTTTGTATCCAAATAGAGATATTATAAATAATATTTATTGATTGTGTAATAAATTATTTTCTTTAAATATGTTTTTTTAATTTCGAAGAAGGCCAGTCGTGGCGCAATGCCCCAAGTGTGCGATCAAACGCAAGAAGTTGTGGACTCGATTCCCACTTAAGGAAATGAAGATATTAAATAATTATAAAATGGGGACATGTTGAGGGAACGGAGAATCGTAATACTAGGTTCGCTTTGCCTACCATGCTAGATGCTGCGTGAGGATAAAAAGAATTATAAGATCTCATTAAAAATGAGTTCCGCCACTCAACACGCAATGCCTCAATTCGGCGGAAAGTGGGGAACGGAATTATTGAAAGAGAGTGGAGTGTCTTAACACTAAGTTCTTAGGTTTCCTCTGCCTACCCTGCTATATGCGGTATATAGCGTGAGGTTAAAAAAAACCTTAAAAGTGTTGTAAATATACCTGGAGTCAGTCGTAGCGGTGTCTACATAAATGACATAGTAACCAACCATATGTCCGTAGTGAACCAAAGAAATCATAAAAAAGTTTACGATATTTAATGGCCACAATAGCGACTAATGGACACTTTATTCCGATCGCAATTAACGACATGTTTTCACTTTTATGTTATTCATTTTACTACCTTAACCACTTAAGTTATTTTATATTTAGAAGATTGAAAATATTGTTTACTAACGAATTTGTAGCATTAAGAGAATATAATGTCACGTCACTTCGTTTTTCACGATGTATTGAATTCATAATTAAAAAAATGTTATTTTAACTCTATAGGCGCAGTAGGATAGCTTTTGACTGTAATAGCGATGATTGCGGATTCCATCTTCAATCGGAGATGGAAACTATGTCGAGTTATGGCAAAAAGCGGAAAACAGAGTGTATTAATATTCCGTTATGCGAAAAAGAACACGTGGCTAAGTTAAAATTATAAGAAATAAAATATATATATATATTTATTTTACAAATCCTTTGAAGGTCCTGTAAAGATTTTCATATTACAGTTTATTTAAATAAAGATATAGTTTGGATCTCAAGTGATACTACAGTATAAGGTTACCTAAATTTCTAGAACTACCCTCATTAATCGGCCTAACTTAGGTACCTACTAAAAGCTTATTATGAAACTGGATATATTTTTTTCGCTCTTTGATATGAATACATTATTATATTAGAAAAATAAGAATAAATACGGTTGACCTTCGAGAATACAGTATCAATGATACTGGAGGAAGGTCACGTAAAAAGCATGAGGACTCCCCGGAGGGCATGCATGAAAGAGGTTAATGGCTGTGGACGAGGCGAAAGAGGTATGCGGGGACCGTAGCGTTTGGCTCCGATTCTCTCTGACTACCGCTAAGGGATAAGCGTGAGGATTAAGTAAGAAGTAGAATCTAAATACAAATGGCATAAATCATATAGAATTTACCGCATTAGAATTTTGCAAAAATATATCCATTGGCTTTTTTCATGTTTCACTTACTTGGTTGAGGTTAAAGTGTTTGCTTCTCTGTAACCAGTCTTACAAAAGTTTCTCTTATAGTCTAATATTGTTAGACGAGATGACACTCAAATCATTTTTGAATGAGTTGTATTAGTCATTTGCTTCAAAATATATTATTGAATCGTTATCATTTTAAAATAAAATATAGGTATAAAAAGTGAATTTCGTTTATTTTCAATCTTTATGCTCAGGGATTTACCAATCACATGAATTATAGTGTTGATTTTATTATTTTTGTGAAACCTGAAAAATAATTTTGATTTCGAGGCAAGATAACTGCACAGGATCGCACTTATATTACGAAATGCGAAAGCCAACTCTGTCTGTCTGTCTGTGTTACGTTTCACGCCTAAACCACTGAACCGATTTTGATGAAATTCGGTAGGTAGAACTAAACTTAGGAAAGGAGATTTTTACCAAAAAAAAAATATTATTATTTCTGATGTTTTTAACAAAAGTCTAGACAGGAAGAAAGACTATGGCTACTCACTTACACGTCGCGCGGTATAACCGGAATTCCATGCGTTGCGAAGTCGCGCGAGGCCGGAAAGCTGAGTTCTATATAAACTATAATGAGAGTTGACATTATGAATATATAGTACATTTATGTCAAACTTGAATATAATGTTTCATGTAGAAACTACTGAACAGATCTTGAAGCTTTACACAATAATATAGCATCAAAAATAGCACATAGGCTATATATATATATATATATATATAACATAACATATATTATGTAATATTTATTTCTTTACTTTTTTTCATATTTGCTTGTTTTTTTTTTTGCACCTCAGTAGTATCCTATATAGTAAATTATTACGTCTAAGCAGGTTACCTGTAAAGAAATCACTTACGAGTAATGCAGGTCGCCCTTATGCTGCAAATTTGTGTTTGTATGTTCCTTTTATACTTGTTTTCTTCTTTTTTTTTGTGTGTGCAATAAAGAATTTATCTATCTATCTATCTATATTTGAACCTACATACATTGCGTTCAATCAGATGATGCCATCCTAATAATTCCATTTAACTACATAAATAAAATAGAGACTTAAGTAATAAATATTAAATATTATAAAACAATACTTTTTTACGTCATAATAAGATTATTGTATAAGATATGAATATCGTCCTACAAATTATGTAGGCCAGTGGAAGAGAATTGCCAAGGTATTTGCTTACGTGTGATTAAACAGCTCGACAAACGTATACCAGCAATTAATTTGTACTACAAATAATACTTTATATTTATAAATTTTAATAATATATTTTTAGTTTTGATTTTCAAATATATAATGTTTACTATTTTGGGATTTATTATTATTGTTTTTTCTTTGGCTTCTCGCTGTATCCGTATATAGCAGGGAAGGCAAGAGAGAAAATCTAGTGTTAAAGACACTCTGTTCCCCACTTTCCGCCGAATTGAGGCATTGCATGATAAGTGGCGAATTCAACGCCGCTTGCCTTGTTACCAAACCCAGAAGGAAGTTCGAAAATATTAAGCTTTACATTTCCTGGGTGGGAATCGAACCCACAATCTGTTGCGTTTACAGTCGCACGCTTGTGCCTCTGCCACGTCACGACAGGCTAATTATTAAGTAAAATATTTAAAATTAATAAAATTTTAACTAAAAAGAAAAACTACAAATAAAAAGGCACCATAAAAGTAACATACAACAGTAACTCATAAAATACCCGTCAGACCTTAATCGTCAGAAGCTGGCTATCATATAAAAGGGAAATTATCAGGGTGGTTCTTCCGGTACAATTGTGCGGTAACGCACTCATAAAACGGTTGATTATTATGCCGGATTTTGTTTTATGGATAACAAGATGACTTAAAACGAGCTGAAGGACCACCTGATGGTAAGTGGTTACCTTCGCCCATGAACATCTACAACACCATAGATGTTGTAGATGCGTTATAACCTAGAGGTTACAGATGGAAGGGAAGGACAGTATGATAGTCCGCTATCGGAACTTCCACATTTGGGGGGAAAGGATGGGTGGGAAAGAGAGAAAACCTGGCTTACATGCCACCGAACCGGAACATCATTAAACAATGGCTTTTTAGGCGGTTCGTCCTTTGGCCTGGCTGGTGGTGGATGGTCGCGAAGACCAGATGGAGGACGAACCTCCACCACCAAACTACTGGGATACCCGCCTCTTACGGGACGCTGCAATGGCGGAGGGAATTCAGTATTCAACGATACTCTCACAGGAAAGTTTCATTATATTTTGCAAAAAAGTTGGAACCTTTTTAAAAGTTACTTATTTATTTGTAATACTTTGGCTACATCAGCATTAATCGATATAAATACATGAAATTGGATCACAATGTTAGCGTAAGAGGCGGCCTTATCGAACGATCTCTTCCAGAGCAGCCTACTATGAAAAAGATTAGGGAGGTACTCAAGAATACAGGTTGGTATACATATGTTTTAAATGTTATATTATTACTTAGTTTATGGAAATGGTGTTTTAAGACCAGATGTTCTTAGAAGAACCTGAATTGGCAAAAAAAATCACGATAACCTGAAAGAAATTGGCATTAAATCTACTTAAAGAAATGATAATATGTTAATATATATACCTACAACTAATCATATGAATTTAAATTGTTTTTTGTAACGGATTGTAACGGAGTGTCTTGAAAGCAGGTTCTCTTTGTCTTCTCTGCCATGCGGTGCAAAAGCGTGAAACAGGGAATGTCTTTTTGTACCAACTTATCTGTATTTTTTTTAAGATATATTTCCCAAAATTTTTAGACACTTAAAGCATTTTTCAAATAAGCAAAATTTTCCTACATTATAATATTTTATGCAAAAGAAAAGTAAATTAATTATTATTTATTATACGCCCCTGACGATCGCTCATTTCAATACTTTTTTACTGTAAGCGTTCTTAGAATATTTCACTGACAAATTAACCATCTCTTACATAATTCAAGTAAATGTGTAGGTGTCTTAATTATGTTATTATATTACTGATTCTTAAGACTGAGTCAAATGTTAAAGCAATATATGTTGCTATCTACATATGGTATAAAAATAACATTTAATTTAAAAAAATATATCATTATTTGTCTTGTTATAGGCAAAGCGCGGCGTTAAGTACCGCCACGCAGCACGCAATGCCTCAATTCGGCAGAAAGTGGGGAATGTTAAGAGAGAACTGAGTGTCTTAACACTAGGCTCTTGTTGCCTCTGCGTATCCTGCTATATGAGGGATACAGCGTGTAATTTTAAAAAAATGTATTCATAATAATCTAAGAAAGTACTTAGACTTATTTTAACGTGAACTATGATTATATTTACATAGTTCAGCTTCACGTTTTCAGAGAGAACCTCTATCAATGTCAAAACTATCCGTTCTCCGCTTACTGCCCATAATCGATACATTACGTGTTATGTGGCGAAACTTAACGCCGCAATCTCTCTTACCAGCGCGGAGAAATAAAAATAATTTATTTAAAATCAATTCATCGAGTAGAAATCGAACCGAAAACTATCATACTAACAATCAAACGCTGTTCCACCATGCCACGGTATTATATCATACAGTTCATTAGACCCCCGAGTGTACTGTGGTTATTACACCATGGAGTATCGAATATCGATACAAATATCAAATATCAATAGCTATTTCATTCCTCGACCAACATTTCAGAAGGCGATAACCTTTTAACAATTTAATCTAGTCCAGAAGGCAGTATTAATTAAAACGTATCATGAGATCCTCACTCATGGAGTCCTTACTTGTCACGTAAATCAAAAATACAGTTCTGTAATGAATATACATTAACGCCTGTCGTGGCGCAGAGGCACAAGCGTGCGACTGTAAGCGCGACAGGTTGTTGGTTCGATTCCCACTCCAGGAAATGTACAATTTAGTATTTTCATTTCTTGGGTTTGGTAGCAAGGCAAAAGCGCGGCGTTGAGTTCTACAACTCAACACGCAATGCCTCAATTTGGCGGAAAATGGGGAACGGAATTGTTGTAAGAGAACGGAGTGTCTCAACACTAGGTTCTCGGGTTTCCTCTGCCTACAATGCTATATGTGGGAAACAACGTGAAGTTAAAAAAAAAAAAATTCCAAATAACTCATAAACTACTCGTCAGATCTTAACTAAAATTAAATGGAATCGCATTTGCGAAGCATTAGCTGTCATATAAAAAGAATCAAATTTGGCCCACCCAATAAAAAAGTATGCGGTACTGGATATAAAAAATACAATCGAAATAAAACAATTCTTCTACATTTGAAGTTGGTTAAAAAAATATTTTTAAACTACGTATGACAACGTAGCAATCGGAAGGTATATGAAGGAAATGTAATGTTTGTGGGTTCAAATCCCATCAGAATACTTCAATTATTTTTATATACCTGACTAAATTATACAAAGCGTTTAATTTCCGTCATCTATATATTCATGTGTGAAAACTTTCTTTGGACGCCTTTTTAAAAAAACGGAGGAGCTTGAAATTTGGCACACTTATAGTTTGTATAGCGACGGAGAGAAGCACAATGATAATATATTTTTAAAATAATGCATAAAAAATATATAAAATTAATAAAATAAATGTTACACACACTATCATGGTTTGACATCCATTTTTATATAAAAATCTACAAACGTTCGATGGACGCGTTAATAACGCATCACCGGATACACTAGTAGTAAAAAGTACAATAATCTGTTGGCAGGTTTAAAAAAGAGCTCAGTTTAGATAATAATCTATATTAATGAGTATATTTTCACAAGGTTCATCGTTTTTACTGTACCATATCGTGTAACACCTATAAAACACAGCCTACTTTAGTATGCACCCGTCGTAACTAAATCACAACTTTAACCGGCTCTGAGACCTACTTTATTTTCTACAGCGGCTAAAGCAAAAGGATTCATTACAAACTCACGCAAAATAAAAATAGGAAAAACAAGTGTTTCATGCATTTAAAGTTCAATTTATCGTGTATGTTATGGTACAGGAAAAAAGTTTAGTTTTTTTTTTTTTTTTTATTGATAACGGACGGCAAACAAGCAGAAGGACCACCTGATGGTAAGTGGTTACCTTCGCCCATAGACATCTACAACACTAGAGATGTTGTAGATGCGTTGCCAACCTAGAGGATACAGATGGAAGGGGGGACAATGTAGTAGTCCACTATCAGAACCACCACATTTTGGGGAAAGGATGGGTGGGAAAGGGGAAAATCTGGCTTACATGCCATCGAACCGGAACACATCATTAGATATTTGGCGGATCGTCTTTGACATGATAGTGGTCGCGAGCCAGTTGGAGGACGAACCTCCTACCACCTAACAAAAGTTAAATGAGTTTCACATTTTATCCCGCGTAGGTCGGTAGGCAGAAAGAACGTAGTGACAAGACACTCCGCTTCCCGCCAGAATTTGAGACATTACTTGTTGTGTAGCGGTTTTTAACGCCGCATTTTGTTTTACACGAACCGCGATATGAGTATAATTTAATCGTAATCACTCCTAACCTCCTAATGGGTAAAACCAACCATTGCGTCCACAACCACTGCGCCATGATAGCCTTTAATTTAGTAAAATAAATTGCTATTTATTATACCGTGCCTCGGTAATCAATTCTAACTTATTTTTATTAATAATAATAATAAAAATAAGTTAGAAGATGTGTGCTTTTGATTCACACACACGATACAGGTTCAAAGCTGTGTCTTTTTTTTTTTTTTTTTTTTATGGATAAAGGATGGCAAACGAGCAGAAGGACCACCCTGATGGTAAAGTGGATACCTTCGCCATGAAGACATCTACAACACCAGAGATGTTGTAGATGCGTTGCATAACCCTAGAGGATACAGATGGAAGGAGGGACAATGTAGTATTCCGTTCTCCGGAACCACCACATTTGGGGAAAGGATGGGTGGGAATGGGGAAAACCTGGCTTACATGCCATCGAACCGGAACACATCATAAGATATTTGGCAGCTCGTCTTTGACATGATAGTGATGCGGGGCAGACGGAGGACAGACACTCCTACCACCAAACAAAAACCAAAAGACTCTCCTACCACAAAAAAAATGCAAGAATTTTGTAGTATGTGGTTCAATTTAAACGCTTATTTTAGAGCCGAACGATTTATAATTACAAAAGTATACTGATGATAATAATTATGGAAGCAAATAAGTACATAACTAATGTCTATATGTAAGCTTCATATTATATGCAACTGTTACAAAATAACAAATTTAAAACCTTTTTGACCTTATAATTTTTTTCAACTTCCTAAGATCCTAGTTTCAAGACAATTTATTCTTTATTATATCTACTCATCAGATCTTAACAAAATTTAAAAGGAAATCATCAAAATATTAGCTATTATATAAAAAAAAAAACATCAAAATTGCTTCATCCAGTAAATAATTATACAAAAACATATATAAAAAAGTAAAATTGAATTGAGAACCATCCTTTTTTGGAAATCAGTTAAAAAGCCGAAAAGAACATAAAGCTCAAATTCAAACATTTCCCCTTACTTAGTAGAAACAAAAGATTTATCCACGTAATTATGGGACACTAGACTAAACAGATACATTAATCGGCTTTCCGAGTCCATTCAACGGACATTGTTGATCCAAAACTAATGAAATACGTTACAATTATACGATTTGATCCTATACAACGCGGATTATTCTACTTAATGCTTTAAGCCCCTTTGGTGAATCTGGAAAGTTAGCCCACTACGAAATACCCTTGAAATTCCTTTAAACGAGCTTTTTATATATTGAATCTTACTTATTTCTTGCGCCTATCGTGGCGCAGAGGCACAAGCGTGCGACTATAAAGGCGACAGGTAGTGGGTTCTATTCCCACTCCAGGAAATGTAAAGTTTAGTATTTTCATTTCCTGGGACAATATGGCAAAGCACGGCGTTGAGTTCCACCACTCAGCACGCAATGCCTCAATTCGACGGAAAGTGGGGAACGAAATTGAAAAAGAACGGAGCGAGTCTTAACAGCGTGAAGCTAAAAAAAAAACTTGCTTATTGTGGCGCAGTGGCATAGCGTTGAACTGTAAAAGCGGGCGGTTACGGGTTTGAATCCCACTCGGGCGAATGTTTATATTGAATTTATTTTCCCGTTCTGGTAAGACAAAGCACGGCGTTAAGTACCGCTATACAACTCCCAGTGTCTTGAATTTTTGTTATTTCGTTACACTAGGTTATCTCTGTTTATCCTGCTATGGCATCAAGTTCTAGAAGAAACGCGAAGCTTCTGGATCTTACTTAAATATTAAAACATATTTATTAAAGGTTATAACTTAATTTATCATTTTTTTTGGGTGCGGATTGTACAATTTCGTTTTATAACATCAAAAACTACAAGATGTCAGAAAAGATATGATAACTGTAGTAACTACAAGTTATTTTTTTTTATTTACACATATATTTAGCACGGCGTTGAGACCCGCTACAAAGCACGCAGTGTCTCGAAATCAGGCAGAAACCAGCGACCGAAGAGTCTTAACACTAGGGTCTCTCTGACTACCTTCGCGCGATAAAGTTCCTTTGTTAGCATATTTTACATACTATACTGAATACACAATAAGAAATTTACAACTTACGTGAGGCGGTATGACGAAGTACTAAACTATTTACGTCAAAAAGTTACTCTTATAGTATTTCCCTCACACTTTTCGCTATGTTTGATTTCTCATATTTATGTGGGTATTTATTGTTATATTTTTTTGTATATTACCCTCATGTTAAAGTTTTATATTGAAAATTATAAAATTTCGTTTTATTAAGTTAAATTTCATAATGTGCGTCTTTTATATATTTCTAGTATAATAGTCACAATTTAAGTTATTGCGCAATGATTAATCTTTAAGTATGGAAGCTTTGTGGAATTTTTTTCAAAAGAACGACAACAAAAGTTGCGAAAATTGAATAGATTGGGAAATATCGAAATCACCTGTAGATTGATACTGAACAGCTTTAGAGATTGACCAATAAAAAAAACAATATTTATAAAGTAAAAGCCGTTACTTACTGATGAATTATGAAAAGGACTTTATACCTTGCATTCGAAACTACGCAAGATAAACATTGCAATAGTATGGCGAGAGTCATATAGCCCAATCGATGTTTTAGATGTACCTTATCTTACTTATAGGAAAATGTTGATATTTTAGCAAAACATTGTGTTTCTTTCATGATTATATAACGCCTGTTGTGGCGCAGAGGCACAAGCGTGCGACTGTAAACGCGACAGGTGTGGGTTTGATTCCCACTCCAGGAAATATAAAATTTAGTATTTTCATTTCTTGGATTTGGTAACAAGGCAAAGCGTGGCGTTGCGTTCCGCCACTCAACACGCAATGCCTCAATACGGCGGAAAGTTGGAACGGAATTATTGAAAGAGAATGGAGTGTCTTAACACTAGGTTCTTTGGTTCCCTCTGCCTACCCTGCTATATGCGGGATACAGCGTGAAGTTAAAAAAAAAATATATAAGTTAGATAAGTGTATGGTGCAACTAAAATTACATAACCTATCACGCGATTACAGCAAAAATAAAAGCGCATACAAAATAACATATAAAATTGTAAGAAAAGATAATTTACAGAAACTGAAAAAAAAAACAATTTATAAATTCCGCCCACGGCTTCGCCCGCTTGGTATTCGGTTATATCACCATTTTTGTCGCTATAAAAAGTACCCTTCCCCAAGTTCAGTTCTATCTTCATACCGAATTTCATCAAAATCGGTTCAGAGGTTTAGGAATGAGGTGTATGAAATCGTAACAAACATACAGACAGTTAGTTACTTTCGCATTTATAATATTAAGTAAGGATTACAACAAATTTCGTTCCATAATTCCTAATAAGCTTACTTCCGTGGCAAGGAGGAAGCTAAATAAAGATAAGATGAGGATGGATGTGGCGACTATGTTCATACTATTATTTAATACGTTCGGGTAATGACCTCGACACGGCGACCTTATTTTTCGTTAAAAGAAATTCCCATTGTGATCCCGTAGAGGAATGCAGGGCCATTCCTGTCATCATTCTACGTGGAGATAAATCCTAGGATAATATTTAGTATATAGTATATAAATAGTCAGCAAAATCATATATTTTGGACATAAATAAGCAATTTTTTATATTCAATTAAAAATAACATTCATTCCCGATTTTTTGAAATTTATGTTTTTAAAAAGTTTTTAAAAAATCAATGAAAATTAAAGTCATCATGCACTAATAGTAGTATCATTATAGTCAATATTCAATTTTTTACGATAATTTGCAGAATTTAATATTTTTTTTTTTTTTTAACTTCACGCTGTATCCCGCATATAGCGGGGTAGGCAGAGGGAACCTGAGAATCTAGTGTTAAGACACTCTGTTCTCTTTCAACATTTCCGTTACCCACTTTCCACCAAATTGAGGCATTGCGTGTTGAGTGGCGGAACTCAACGCCCCGCTTTGCCTTGTTACCCAACCCAAGAAATGAAAATAATAAAATTTTACATTTACTGGAGTGGGAATCGAACCCACAACCTGTCACGTACAGACGCACGCTTGTGCCCCTGCGCCACGACAGGCGTTTATTATAATATTATTTATAATAGATTCCGATATTAATATTAATGTTAGGATCAACTTTCGGCTACTTTTATGTTACGTGTGTGTTCGACATACACTTTTAATAAAGTGCTAAAATAACGCGTAAAGGGAGATACAGGTTTCAACAAACGCTTCTAACGATTTAGTTCTTGGAATATATTTTTAAATGCTTTTTTCAGTGTACATATATGGTAATGTACCCAGCCTACGCCACCTACGCAACAGTTGTGGGGTTAATTGCCACACTGGTACGAAAGCTCCTTTTTTACATCGTAATAGATTTTAACATAGAAATTAAATAGGCGCAGAGGGACAACCACTGACTGTAAACATTGTTCGTCCGTGGGTTGATTGCCCACACCGGTGGAAATGATGTTTTTTTTAACTTCACGCTATATCCCGCATATAGCGGGGTAGGCAGAGGGAACCAGAGAATCTAGTATTAAGACACTCCATTCTCTTCCAACATTTCCGTTCCCCACTTTCCACCAAATTGAGGCATTGCATGTTGAGTGGCGGAACTCAACGTCGCGCTTTGTCTTGTTACCAATCCCAAGAGATGAAAATACTAATAACGTGATGCTAAAATAAATAAATAAATAAAATCTTCATATTTAAATTATTTCCATTCCTTTACTTTGGTAAGACAAGATGCGGCGTTAAGTTCCGCTACTTAACACAAAAACTCTTAATTTCGGGTCTTTATGCTAGATTCTATTTGAGTATCCTGTAATGGAGAAAAAATCGTGAACTTATCTATATTACATGACAGTCTATAAATGTAACAATAAGAATAACTATCTAAATATATACAATAGCAGTTATTAAAATAATAACTGACACTGCAAATATTTGTTAAAGCACCATACTATATATACATACGCATATCAAATACGATAACATCGCTCGTGCGCTTGATAACATTTAGTACTGTTTGAAACATAACGTAGAAAGAACTCCCACGAAACGAAGGAAAGACTAGATTAATATGAAAAATACACATTTTATAAACAAAAAAAAGTTTAAATTAATTTTGAAGTTTTTAAAGTGTTAATTTCCAAAAGTCGCGGGTTTGAGTCCCGCTGCGGTCAATTTTTTATACATTTTCTTTTTTTTTTATCTTCACGCTGTATCCCGCATATAGCGGGGTAGGCAGAGGGAAACTGAGAACCTAGTGTATATGTTTTCTAAATATGTTATGAGCTTAAGTTAGACAAAATGTATGTATACCAGCTAAAGTAGAGTCCAGGCGCATCTGCGCAGTACATTCAGTTCGTTTCGCTTATAAAGCTAACGGGAAGGCCTCCCCATTCACAATTCGCTGGAAGTCGACGTCACGGCACAGTGGAACTTTGAAATTCAAAACCTGTGAAGTTTTGTGTCGGAATATAAATATTTTATCATTATGAAACTCATTATTTATATCGTCGCCGCGGTTTTAGCTTGCAATGGTATAGAAGCTCTACTTTTACCGGTAAGTTTTAAGCTATTATTAATTTAAATTAATTTGTGTTAATAAATATTAATTTATTATTAAATATTAATAAAAAATATTTTATTTATGTAATGTAAAAAGTAATAACTATTTTTTTGCTAGCAGATGTGGTTAAACAAAGTTAAGTTGAATTAATTCAGTTTATAACAAATAAAATATTTAATTATTAAATGATTTTTTAATTTATTTAAAATAAATACAGGTACAGAAGTTCATATCAAACTCTGCTTAAATTTCCTTCATATACAAAAGATTAAAATAGTAATAACAATTATCTAATTTATGAATTTTATAAAACTCTCATTGTATCGTGAAATACACTAAGCAGTACTTTGTTTAATGTCATGTAAAAAGAATTATAATTTAATATTACTTATCATTAATTGTAAGCTAATTCATTATTAAGTACACTAAAAAATATTTTAAAAAAATAACTGCTACTTTAAGTTAATATTTAAAAAATATATAATTATAAAAAAAAAAATAATTCTTGAAATAACTGTTTCAAAAATCTGATAATTCATATTTTTGGGATATAACAAAAAATTACCTACTAAGTATACTCTATGGTATTAATTATTGGCTTTTAACTTACTTCAAAAAAGGAAGAAGTTGTCAATTCTGTAATTTTTTGTGTGTGTTAAAGCTTAACATTTTACTAGGTGAAGCAATTTTGTTTCCTTTTTTATTTAATTTTAGTTGACGAGTAGTTTTTGAGTTAATCGTAATAATTTGACTTACTTTTACTGCAATTTTTTCCAAATCAACTTTTTTTTTGTAAAAATCTTTTTCTGGAACCGCAATTTAAATTTAGTTAAGTTCTAACAAAAAGTTTTTGAGTTATTTGTTATAATTTAATTTTTATTCGAAGTCAATTTCAAAATAAATTAATTATTATATATTAAATACGTATATATTATAATTATTTAACAAACTAAATTAAACTAATAAACAAATAAATTTCAACGATATCTTAAGATATTTTTAGTTTCCTTTGCACATGACGTGTTATATTGATAATATCCTAAGCGTCTCATAAATATATATATACGCCATTCGTTTTGATATTTAATGTCTCTACTATTTTCATATTGTGAAAAAATTTCGTTACTAACCAACTTAAAAAAGAGGTTCTCATTTCAACAGTTTTTTTTATATGTGTTACCGTATAACTTTAAACTGAACTAATTTTGATTATTCTATTCTTATATGATAGGTAGACCTTCTAATGAAGTGCCGTTAAAATTTATTTAAGATCGGACGAGTAGTTTTTGAGATATTCGTAATCATGACTCTATTTAGTGCATTTCGCAATCACAGTTGGTGGATGTTGGTTTTATTTTTTTGCTAAAATTCAGATTACTTTTTCCCGAGCGAACTAGATTCATAATAATGATGTATGAACAATCAATATCTTATTTTCTCCCTTTTTAGTTCATATTATTAAATATTACTTCAAGAACTATTGACTAATCTTGTTATTAAAATGCTAAGTAATACAGGTTTCTATAGCAATAATCTAAAAGTGAATAATTTCTTTTATAGAAAAGTTCGCACGCATACATATAAAATATATAAAAAATTAATACATATAAAAGTTCGCATGCACTCATTGATGAATAGTCAGTGAATTTTAGCATACAAATAAATATGGTATCATAGAGGCTGAAAACCACTGAGGGGAAAGAAAGGTTCTGTCTGGCAAGATAAACGCGGCGTTGAGCTCCGCCACTTAGCACGTAATATCTCTTAATTTGGGCGGAAAGCGTTGAACGGAGGTCTTGACACTAAGCTTATTCCCACTACTTAACCATGCTGAATGCGTTGTTTATAAATTGCTTCAATTTTTGTTATAAATTGTAGTGTATGTTCTAGGTTATCGTGTATATTACTGTAAAGTTTCATCTAAATTAATTCAGTAATTTTTGTGTAAAAGAATAACTAATATCTATTCTACATTTTTGCATTTAAAAATAGTAGGATAAATGTTGTTTATACAATTAGTACTACTACTGTCCCCGTAAATGCGTTAATAACGCATTGCATAGTGAATGCATATGTCACTTTAAATAAACATGGATGTCAAATCATGGTAGTGTGTAACATTTATTTTATTATTTTAAGGTATTGTATGTATTATTTTAGAAAATATAATCATCAGCAGTCCTTCGCCATATAAACTATAAGCGTGCTGAGTTTCATGCTCCTCCTTCCGCGTAATTTTTGTAAAAGGTATCCCAAGTTTTTCCTTCACGTATTTTTTTTTTTTATGGATACCGGATGGCAAACGAGCAGAAGGACTGCCTGATGGTAAGTGGTTACCTTCGCCCATGAACATCTACAACACAAGAGATGTACTAGATGCGTTGCCAACCTAGAGTGACACGATGAAAGGGAGGATAATGTAGTAGTCCATGCTATCGGAACCACCACATTTTTGGGAAAGGATGGGTGGAAAGGGGAAAACCTGGCTTACATGCCATCGAACCGGAACACATCACAAGATATCTGGCGGTTCGTCTTTGACATGATAGTGGTCAAGAGCCAGACGGAGGGACGAACCTCCTACCACCAAATATAAGATGCAACACCTAAAATAGATTTTTATTGAAGCAAATATTTTTTATTGAAGTGCACGCACTATAAAGAAGCAAATTGATTTTCTTATACGTTAACTGACATATAAAATATTTGAAATAAACCCTAGTATATTTTTTAACCTCACGCTGTATCCCGCATATAGCAGGGTTGGCAGAGGGAACCCGAGAACCTAGTGTTAAGACACTCTGCTCTCTTACAACAATTTCGTTCCCCACTTTCCGCCAAATTGAGGCATTGCGTGCTGAGTGGCGGAACTCGACGCGTTATGCCTTGTTACCAAACCCAGAAAATTAAAATACTAACATTTCCTGGAGTGGGAATCGAACCCACAACCTGTCGCGTTTACAGTTGCACGTTTATAAACTCATTAGAATAAGAATTAAAAAAAAACCATTCCATTCAGTCTTAACTATGGCGTTCTTTAATATTCAAGAGTGCCAGTTAAATAAAAAACCATTTTATCTTTACTATTAACATTCCTAAAATATGATTAACAAAATTTACTTGATTACTATAATACTATAACGAAACGTAAAACTCATCATTACAATTCATAAATTGTTAAAATACAGTCTACCTTTAACCATGGACTACTGCAAATTCTTAAAAACGCTGGATTTTTTAAAATGTATTTCCCAATATATATTTTTTTACTTCACGCTGCATCCCGGACATAGCAGAGTAGGCAGAAGGAACCTCAGAACCTAGTGATAAGACACTCTGTTCTCTTAATATTTCCGTTCCCAACTTTGCGCCGAATTGAGACGTTGTGTGCTCAGTGGCGGAACTCAACGCCGCGCTTTGCCTTGTAACCAGAGCGAGGAAATGAAAATATTAAATACTCATCACTATAAATATTTTTACAAATATATTTCATACGCAAATAACGGTTAATATAAAATGTGCATAGAATATAGTTTTGATGACAAGAATTTTTAAAGTGGGGAACGGAAATGTTAAAAGAGACGGAGTTTCTAACTGTGCGGGATACAGCGTGAAGCTTAAAAAGAATCCTAATTTACACGAGTTCATATTAGGAAAACTAAATAATAAGATAACATCTTCTAATAAAACGTTTAAAATAACAAAAAGCATTCATTCATATCATTCACATCATTTGGCATATAAATATTTGGTATGTAATAAAAATAAATGTACTATAATAAACTCAAAGTAACTAACACTTCTTATCCGACTATATAAAAAGGAGATTCTCCATTCGACTGTGATTTTTATGTGTGTGTTACCGAATATTCTACTGGATGAACCGATTTTGATGATGCACTCCGTTCTCCACTTTCCGCCGTATTGAGGCATTGCGTGCTGAGTGGCGGAACTCAACACCGCGCTTTGCCTTGTTACCAGATCCAGGAAACGAAAATATTAAATATTATTTGACGAAAATATTATTTACTATTTTCATTTCCTGGAGTGGGAATCGAACCTACAACTTGTCGCGTTTACAGTCGCACGCTTATGCTTCTGCACCCCGACGGGCGGTAATATACTAATACATTTTATATTTGTTCATCGTCTAAGTTTTACTTAAAAAACATTCTTTAAATAACATTTTCTTGCTTATCATGCTGAAAATGATAACAGGTTCATACTATGAAAAATATTAAATTGTCATTTTATTATTGTCATCATATATGGATAATGGACCTTTGTAAATTCTGAAGTAAATTGAGCATTAAGAAGAAATACTTTTATTGAAAATTGAAATATATAAATATAATTGTAAATCTAATATATCTATCAAGATACAGGTGAAGTTAACAAAAGAGTACAAACGTACATTTATCATGCTGTCAAACTTATTCTGATGTTACAGCAGCTGTAATACACATAGCAGGGTTGTCTGAGAGTGTCTAGACACTACGTATGTCGCTTTCAGCCCAAATTGAGACATTGCGTGCTGAGTGATGGGACTCAACGCCGAGCTTTATCTTACTAGGGTGGAAAGAAGCCATTATAAAAATTACATATGACGAGGAATAAAAGTAACGTAGGTAATAATATAATATAACGATTCAATTCGAATTGTTACAATATCGATATTTAATAGGTTTATTTTGGTATAAATCGCGTATTATTCTTTAATCTGACCCCACACATTCGATTAATTGTTTCGAATGTGTTCACAAAAGGAAAATTTTAATCTTCCAATGCTATTCAAAAACAAATTAGACATTAATATAACAAATGAAAACATTTAATTGTTTTCTTTTTATCTAATTATAACAATACCTTAATAATAAGTATGGAATTCAAATTTTTTGTATAAAATAATCATTTAGCGTGTAAATGTGATAATTGAAGTAAGGAAAAAGTGAATTATAATTATAGAAATTTATTAATGACTAGATATTTATTGTTATGGTATGGCCACATCTATATATAAATACGTGAACCAAAAACATTGTACCCCTTTTTACGAAAATTAAGCGAACGGAGGAGCATGAAATTTGACATACTTATAGTTTATATAGTGAAGGAGTGCAGAATTTTTAAGGGACCCCTCAAACCTACACGTTGGGTCGTAAGTCCCAGGCACTCTCCAAACTCCTCTCTCTCTGCAATGCGATGGGCCTAGCATCCACGCGCGGTGAATCCATGGTGCGCTATAGAGTTTCTTCTCAAATGAATCACCCCATTTCTTCGCTCTGGGTAGGACAAAGCGCAACATCAAGGCCCGTTTTCCACCTAAATTAGAAACACGCAATGTTTCTAATTTAGGTGGAGAACGGGAAACGGAGAGTCTTGACTCTACGTTCTCTCTGACTACTTTGATATGCCGGATACAGCGTGAAACTGCTTACTTTATATAAAAGCAATCACTATAAAGTTACATTCAAAGATCGAACGATGTAAATACTTCACTTCACTTTTTTCCTTTACAAATTTATATATAGAAGAGTTATAATAAATTTGAGTGGAAGCGGTCATGTCCTCTACTATATCGGTTATGCCTTCCACATCCCAAATCCCTTATTATCCGATGGACACTTAAGTTTTTCTCTCAAATTACCAATACTTCTGTGTATAAAAATATTGTAAATATTATAAAAATCATATTTGGGTTATTTGTGTGGGTTCGATTCCCACCCAGGAAATGATCAGTATTATATGTTCTTTCTTTCGTTGTGATAGATCAAAGATTGTGCCCGCTGTTAGTCGACAGGCACAACAGTAGAATGTGGATCAGAGCAATACACACCAGACCCCATCCGCCCATTCTGGGAAAAGACGGGAAACCATGGAAATATATACCTTAAAAGTTTATTTTAAAATATTTAGAAATATTTTTAAATCTTTGTCATCCCATTTACTATTTTGTTTATCGCAAAAAATTCTCCAGGTTCCATTCATTATATAAGAATGAATGAACAAAACTTAAGCTTAGCCCACAAGCAGCACCTAAACTAAAACTAAATAGTAGTTTGCTTTAGGTTATACGATAAAAATTGAATATACGACTCTACCTCTTAAGTGATTTAGTAGGCGAAATGAAAACAATAAAAATACGTTTTCTAAAAGTGTTTTTAATTTTAAGTGTGCGAAAAGTGCTTTTTAAGTGTGTGACAAAGATGTAAAAATATTTCTAAATATTTTGAAATAAACTTTTAAGGTATATATTTCGATGATTACCCGTCTTTTCCCCCGAATAGGGCAGACAGAGAGATCCTAGTGTCTTGACACTCTGATCTCCACATTCTGTGCAAATTCTAGTTATTGCCTGTTGATAGCGGAAACTGCGCTTGTCTATCACAGCGAAGAAAGAAAATTTAAAAATAACAAAAATATCAAATCGCTTGTAATGTAAGGAACTAATCTCTTGTTTTGAGAACACACCAAACGTTTAGATCGTGTAATTACTACATAACACTGTAAATATTCTGATAAGATAATATTTGAAGAGAGTAATACAATAGAGCTATAATTAAATACATATATCGTATTCACAAAAATGTACGATATAAGTATGATATTTGTATATATAATGTAATATTTTTTTTATACGAACTATCAAATAAGAACAGAATCGTCAAAATTTGTTCACTCAGTAAAAATTATGCGGTAACACATAAAAAATAGAGTCGAAGTGATAACATATATTCAAATGAGAACTCTCTTGAAAACTCTGATCTTTTTCATAGTAGGGGTTGCCTGGAAGAGATCACCTGTGGTGATAAGGCCGCCTTTACGCCAATATTTTAAACTAATTATTAATTATTAAATAAATAAATAAAATAAAGTCATACAAAACCAAAAAGATAACATACCAAAAGTATTTTTTTCCACTTTAAAAAGCACAGTAGTATTGTATTAACACTAAACAGTAATTTAATTTCAAAATTCTTGAGGAAATGATAAATTTGAATATCAAAGACAGTTTGACAAAGTCAAATGTTGTTATTTTCTATTATTCCAAAGTGATCATTAGACTATCTCATCAACAGAACCAAAATGGATGTCGTTTACTTCTCTACTTTGTCGCTTTGTAATAGCAAATTAAAATGAAGTCGGCGAAACCGACGACACTGTAGTTTAAAATAACATACTTTAAATTACAACAATAAGAAAACATATTTAACATCATTTTGTTTGGTGGTAGGAGGTTCGTCCTCCGTCTGGCTCGCGACCACTATCATGTCAAAGACGAACCGCCAAATATCTTATGATGTGTTCCGGTTCGATGGCATGTAAGCCAGGTTTTCCCCTTTCCCACCCATCCTTTCCCCAAAATGTGGTGGTTCCGATAGCGGACTACTACATTATCCTCCCTTTCCATCTGTATCCTCTAGGTTGGCAACGCATCTAGTACATCTCTTGTGTTGTAGATGTTCATGGGCGAAGGTAACCACTTACCATCAGGCGGTCCTTCTGCTCGTTTGCCATCCGGTATCCATAAAAAAAAAAACATCCAATTTTCGTTTATATTGATTTTAGATTTGAATTAATAATAAATACATAGAAATCATTTGAAATAATTATAGTAAATAATATTAATTATCTCTCTCTAGTCCGTTCCTCATGTATGAGGATCGTAGTCAGCAGCAGGGTTGCATCTGGAGCGGATGATCTGCCTCCACCGGTTTCTGTCCAGCGCGTCTCTTATGGTCGAATAGAGTTTAGTAGTTGTTGGTCCATTCACTTGATCGGTCCATCTTGCAGGTGAACCGCCGCGTGATATTAATTATATTGTTATAATATAAACTATATCTCTCAATGGACTGTGAAGCGCTGATCGACAAAAATGTACTTATTTGAATTAAACTTCGAAAGATATAAAGAAGAAATTCCTTAGTATTTTATGGATACACCATGCGGCTGCCTATGTGGGGGGTGGTCTTGAAGGAAAAGAACTTCGGAATAGTGCTTAGAACTTGCGACCCAAGTGGAGGCTTAAGGGGCCCCTTTTGCACTTACCACCAGTGCCCAAGTTAAACCTCTTTTTTTTTCTCTTTCTTTTAACTTCACGCTGTGTCCCGCATATAGCAGGTTAGGCAGAGGGAACCCGAGAACCTAGTGTTAAGACACTCCGTTCTCGTACAACAATTCCATTCCCCACTTTCCGCCGAATTGAGACATTGCGTGCTGAGTGGCGGAACTCAACGCCGCGCTTTGTCTTGTTACCAAACCCAGAAAATGAAAATATGTACTAACATTTCCTGGAGTGGGAATCGAATCCACAACCGTTAGCGTTTAGAGTCGCACGCTTGTGCCTCAACGTTAGCGTCAACGTTAAAGTCGTCAAAGTTAACCCTCTGTACTAAATAATCCTAATACTACCTTCGAAATACGTGCTAGAAATAACTGATGATATTTCTAGACGGGCTGAGATATTTTAGTGAATTTATGCTATAAAAATAGCTATATCTGGTAACGTAACAATTGTAATATTTGTTTAAGAAGATAAGGCAACATAGTCAGTAGAAATTCAAAGAACCATATAAATTGAAGTTCAAAGAACCATACGATTTAATTATATCTATTATAATAAACATTCACATGAATAATACCTTTCAAGTAATATTGTAGCAGCGTATATAAAGACACAGTTGACTAAAACTTAGTTTTACAATTCAAAATTTAAAAACGCCTGTCGTGGCGCAGAGGCAGACAGAGGCGCAGACAGGTTGTGGGTTCGATTCCCACTCCAGGAAATGAAATTTATCATTTTCTGGGTTTGGTAACAAGTCAAAGCGCGGCGTTGAGTTCCTCCCCTCAGCACACAATGCCTCAATATGGCGGAAAGTGGGGAACGGATTTGTTAAAAAAGAATGGAGTGTCTTAACATTAGGTTCTCAGATTCCCTGTGCCTACCCTGCTACGAGTATATGCGGAATACAGTGTGAAGTTAAAAAAAAATTAAAAAACAAATTACTTAAATAAATTAAAAATTTAAACTACTTCATCATGCCTAAGCTCTACTATAAAATTCTATATGAACTTACAAAGCATTTGTTATTTATAAAGGTCTAGAAAGCTTACCTAAAACGTTTACCACAATTCTGACCAAAGGAAGTGACGTAGTAACAAATGAGGAAGTATTATATAAGCCTTGTTCCATTGTAAAATGTAACAAATTAAATATGTAAAGTGGGGAACGGAGTGTCTTAGCACTACGTTCTTAGGTTCCCTCTGCCTACCCTGCGATATGCGGGATACAGCGTGAAGCTAAAAAAAAATTCAATGTTTTAAATTTTACTGTGTAGTAACGTATATTTGTCAATTTTTCCGGAGCAAAGAAAATAGAGAGAACCTAGTGTCGAAATACTTAATTTTCTGATCCGAATTCGAAACATTATGTGTTAAGTGGCGGAACTCAACGCTGCACTCTATCTTACCAAAAAACGGACATACAGGGGCATTTCCCTTGATCAATGTTGCAATGAAAACTAATCTATATACACAAGAATAACAAAATGTCATAAAATTATATCATTTTGTATGTGTATGAAAACTCTGATAAAGAGTTATGAATATATTAAATTTAATTCAATATATTAAGTATACATTCTTGCTTAATATTTGAACTGGTAACCTCTGTATCCCATCCAAATCAGGCTATTATAGCGTAAAGAGCTGGCGGTGTGTTCGATTTACGTTATATTTAAATTAATTTTATTTTCTTGCTCTGGTAAGCAAAAACGCGGCGTTAAATTCCACCACTCAACACGCAGTTTCGAATTTGAGCGAAAAGCGGGAAACAATGTCTTGACAGTAGCTTCTCACTGTCTACCCAGCTATGCGGGAAAATGCTGTAAACACGCCAAGCGTTTATTTACATACATATAGCTTTCATCATAGCTTCACGCTGTATCCCGCATATAGCAGGCTAGGCAGAGGGAACCTAGTGTTAAGTCACTCCGTTTCCCACTTTCCGCCGAATTTGAGGCATTGCGTGCTGAGTGGCGGAACTCAACGCTGCGCTTTACCTTGTTACCAAACCCAGGAAATGAAAAAATCCATTTCCTGGAGTGGGAATCGAACCCACAACCTGTCGCGTTCACAGTCGCGCGTTTGTGCCTCTGCGTCACGACAGGCGTACATATGTATGTTAATTTCATTATATACTTTTTATTATAATTAAAAAAATAATTCTAATGAACAATAGCAATAAGTAATTTTGTCTTTTAGATTTATTTTTGCTTTTGAAATAAAATTTCAATTTCGTCTATTACGTTATTTTAAGTAAAAGTAATTTAATTTCATTTTGTTATTTTTCCATTTCTACTTTGAAGTTATATTTTATACTTCAATAACAGAAACAACAAGAAACAGACGTATAAAATAGATTTTTTTTTTCAACTTCACGGTGTATCCCGCATATAGCGGGGTAGGCAGAGAGAACCTGAGAACCAATTGTTAAGACACTCCATTCTCTTTCAACAATTACGTTCCCCACTTTCCGCCGAATTGAGGCATTGCGTGCTGAGTGGCCGAACTCAACGCCGCACTTTGCCTTATTACCAAACCCAGGAAATGAAAAGACTAAAATTTCCTGGAATATTGCATGTTCAAAAGTTAAAATACAGTCTTTATATGTCAAAATACAAAAATATATATTTAAAATATTTTCACAATATGGTTAGTAAAAATTAAATTTTTAACAGAAAAAAAGGAAACCGACTCCAGATAAAATGCAATAAAAAGTAACATCGTTACGAATAACTCAAAAACTACTCGTCAGACCGTATGTTAGGTTGAATGGGACTACATCAAAAGCACTAACTATCATTAACGCCTGTCGTGGCGCAGAGGCACAAGCGTGCGACTGAAAACGCGACAGGTTGTGGGTTCGATTCCCACTCCAGGAAATGTAAAATTTAGTATTTTCATTTCTTGGGTTTGGTAACAAGGCAAAGCGTGGCGTTGAGTTACACCATTCAACCCTCAATGCCTCAATTCGGCGGAAGGTGGTGAACGGAATTGTTGAAAGAGAATGGGGTGTCTTAACACTAGGTTCTCTGGTTCCCTCTGCCTACCCCGCTATATGCGGGATACAGCGTAAAGTTAAAGAAAAAAAAACTAACTGCTGTAACACATTAATTCAGTCGATTTGAGCTCCCCTTTTTTTGAAGTAGGTTAGAAGAGATAAAAATTTACATATGAATTTCGTATATACCTTTTTTTAATAATTAATGCTACATAACAAGCTGAACGATCCGCTTTTGAATAGCGCACTAACAAGCGATGACTTTTATGTAAAGGTTAATAATTTTAAAGAAATACAGTAATTTATTTTTAGTATACCAATATAAATTTATTCAAATAATTGAAATAAAAGTGCCACTATAATTCAATTACTTATAAATTGAATTTTGAATAACTTTTAATTGGATTTCGACTACTGCACAAAATATGAGTAGAATAATTTTAAGGACTTCGTTTACCGCGTATAAATGATTATATATTTTCTTTAAGTATTTGCGCTTCACAATGCGACAATCTTAATTAGCTTCCTTTTTCGATTTCCACTGCAGGAAATGGAATTTTTCATTTCCTGGGTTTGGTAACAAGGCAAAGCGCGGCGTTGAGTTCCGCCACTCAGCACGCAATGCCTTAATTCGGCGGAAAGTGGGGAACGGAATTGTTGTAAGAGAACGGAGTGCCTTAACACTAGGTTCTCAGGTTCCCTCTGCCTGCCCTGCTATATGCGGGTTACAGCGTGAAGTTAAAAAAAAAAAATGTTCTTAGATATTTTCTTCCTACACAAATAATGAGGCAGATACGAACTACGGTAAAAAATTGAATAAAACGGTTTTTAGATGAATTATTAATTAATAGCAAGTTAATGTTTATTTTTATAACCCTTATAAGTGGTCTCAAAAATATAATTTTGCTGTTGAAATATAAACGAATTAAATTTCATTAATATAATCTTATCCCTCCAAGTTTTCTAGCTAAGGTTACTTAAGTGTTCAATTATTATTTTTTGTATTTTTATATAATAATAATAATATATTTTTTTTAATAATTATTTACGTGAGAGGTCCGTCATGGCGCAATGGCACGAGCTTGCGTCTGTAAACGCGACAGGTTGTAAATTCGATTTTCACTCCAGGAAATCAAAATATTACCTAATATTTAGTATTTACATTTCCTGGCTCGGATATCAAGGCAAAACGCGGCGTTGAGTTGCGCCATTTAGCTCGAAATGCCTCAATTCAGCGGAAAGTGGGGAACGAAAATGTTAAAAGAGAACGGAGTGTCTTAACACTAGGTTCTCAGGTTTCCTCTGCCTACCCTGCTATGTGCGGGATACAGCGTGAAGTTAAAAAAGATATCTACATTTATTAAGTAGTTCTAGTAGACTGTGAATAATAGAACATTTAAGTAGGAGCTTATAAGATCCTCTCTAGAGTGGGCGATGGTTTCTCGATAAAAAACATCGTAAAGTTTAAGTGGCCATTGATGACAAAGGTTAAGAAGAAATATAAATGATGGAAAATGCTTGAGCTATTTAAAATTGTTTACTACATTAAGTAAGTATGGCCGTCATGGTACAGTAGAAGAATTTCTGGTTGTAAACATGATTAGTTGTCGGTTCGATTCCAACTCGAAGAAATGTTTTAATTATTTTCACTTGTCACAATGTCTCGATTTCTTTTGGCCTTCTGTTTGTCTAGGTTAGTTCAAGTTATTGCCATATATTCTATCTGAGATTATTCTCCCGCTAGTTTGTGATAAAGCGTAAAAACTGAATAAAAACTAAAAATGTGAAAATTGGTTAATTATTGCTTAGTTCTACTAAATATATTTGATAATTATTGAACTGATTTTTACCATCATCAATATCATCATCATCATAACAACCGTGCGACGCCCGCTGTTGAACATAGGCCTCCCTCGCGATACTTTAATGATGACTGAGCCCTGCACCCCGCATTCAGCAGCTTCCGGCGATCTTGACCTCAGATCAAGGTCAGTCCATCTGTTAGGCCTCGCTCTACTGAGCGGCGTTCGGTTTAGGGAAAGCTAGCCTGAGAACCAACGGCCATTGGTTCTCCCGCCAAAAAGTCCCGGCCCACCGCCACTTCTTGCTGAGCAATTCTTCGAGCAATGTCGGCAACTTTGTTCTCCTATGAATCTCTTCATTTCTGATCTTCGATCACGGCTGAAATACATTAAACATTGCTTTTTTTTACTATACGTAAAGAAAATTATTTCAGTTGAGTTCTTTTTAATTGTGTGTCGTTTCGAACGTGCCAGTTACGAGCACAAATCACTTCTGAATGTCACTGTATGGAGATCACACACGAAGGAGTGATTGCATGTGGTAAAATCATTTATATTCACAAAGGAAGATAGCTACAAATCAATGTCAAAGTCAAAAGTAAAGTGAAATAATATATCTACTCAGAGACTCTTATTGAATCTCAGTGGAACTGTATGTTTTGAAGTAAAGTAAAATATGATGTCATAAATATTTTATAGCTTCGAAGTGGAACTGGGGGATATGCTCTTTCAGTGAATGCTTTATTAATATAAAAAATACTTGACGTAACTATAATTTTTTAAAAAGATGTAGAACAGTTCCCATTTGACTTTAAAGTTAATAGGAATATTTGCACTCCTCACCTGTGGTAAGGAAATACGGCGCTGAGTTCCGCCACTTACCACGAATTCCGGAGTGTAAAGTGGCGAATGGAGTGTCTTAACACGGGTTCTCTCCTCACTAACCTGCGTTGAGATGGATAAAGCGGGTGGGACTGCATAAACCAAATTATTTGCTTTGATCCCTGGCATGAAACTAATTAAAGATAATATTCTCCTTTAGCAAAGGTATATGAAACAACAACAACAATTCATTCCCAGCTCCAACATCCATAGAACAGAATGTGAAGGCAGAGGGAACCAGTGAACCTAAAGTTAAGACACCTTATCTCCAACCATCCCATCCCTAACAAATTTTACCACACAACCGTGAGACACTGAAATGAAAGTGGTAACTCGCCCAGTCTCCCAAATACTCAAAAACTCATGATCCAATGAGCAATGAAACTAATCCCACAACTAATGTATCCCAGCCCAAACCCATCGTCAAAAACCCTCTCCTTTGTTTCACAACAGGCGTTGTTAAATTAAAAATTGTTAAAATAAAAACATGTATTAACACACACATAAAAAACTGCCATATCGATAACTTACTTTTGAAATCGAGCAAAGCCATGAAAACCAGAGGTTAACGTATTATTATCCGTTTCAAAGGCGGCGCAACGTGAATGGAACCCTCCTCTTATCTTACTACAGGAGTGTTTCACATTTTCATCTCTAATACCCGCGACAACCTCCCCGAGGGTGTGTACCCGGCTTCATACACTAAGCGATAGTCCTTACGCAGGTGCATAATTATACGCGTTATTTACGCTATTTCCTTAAAGATTTTGAATTTGCGGGTAATTCGGATTGATGATTCTATTGATGAAAGGGTTATTTATGATTCAAATATATATGAACTGAGTTTAATTTAAAATTCGATGTTTAGTTTATTCGGCCATCATAGCGTTGTAGGATAACGTCTGATTGTAAGCGAGTTGTGGGTTCAATTCCCACTCAGGGGGAATGTATATAGTGAAATTATTTTCTCTCTATTCTGGAAAAGACAAAGCCCGGCGTTAAGTTTCGCCCACTTACTACGCAATGTACGAATGCAGGTGGAAAGCGGCGAACGGAGTGTCTTGACACTAGGGTCTCTCTGACTACCCTGCTACGCTGAATAAAGCTGCCATTTTTCTAATACGTACATGAATTATTTTATGTGTTTTAACTTTTTTCTAGATTATTCATCCAGTATATTCGTATATTTTGATATATTTTTTTATATGACTTTTTTTTATAGCTATCGTATAAACAATTGTACTTTTTAATACATTTTCTGTAAAATCGGTTTGTTAATATCTTAATTATATGTACACTATCTTTACAAAATAATTTCAATATTTTACATGGCCAAACGTCTCGCGATGACGTATTTAATTTTTATGGAGTTATTTAAAAAAAAAAAGTAAAATTTACCTTAAAATCGATGATGATCATGAACATTAAGATTTGAGATAGTTATCATATATGTTTTGTGCTACATATGAGGGTAGATTGAGGTTAGAAAGGATTGATTTAAATTTTCGATTGCTATTCACATATACAGATAACTAAATGATTGTTTTTTCAACAATATTTATATAATTTGAGAACTTAAGGTAGAAATCTATTGAGAATTTTGAACCTGAGGGAACCCGAGTACCTAGTGTTAATCTCTTTCAACAAATCCGTTACCTACTTTCCGCCAGATTGAGGCATTGCGTGTTGAGTGGCGCAACTCAACGCCGCGCTTTGCCTTGTTTACCAAACCCAGAAAATGAAAATACTTCATTTTCAAGTGGGAATCGAACCCACAACCTGTCGCTTTACAGTCGGACACTTATGCCTCTGCGCCACGACAGGCATTTTAGAATTTAGAATTTTAATGTAAGTTTAATATTTTAGAATAAATTAGTCACATTGCATAACAGAAAACAAATAATTTAATAAGCGATGAATATTCGTTTCCTTCCTTTGTTATTTCAAGAACATTTTATGTATAATAAAGAATTAAGAATGTTCGTAAATGTATGTTCTAAGAGAAAACAAGTTTACTAAGATAATTAACCGTTGTAAGCAAAAGTTAAAGATTGAAGCACCTTGTGGTATACTTTCATATGAGATTACCGATATAATATAGTTATTGAAATAATAATTAATATATAAAGAAAAAGATGGGGCACTCTTTGTGAAGGTACCCATCGCATTGGAAAGAAAGGAGTATTGCCTTGGACTTACGACCCAAATATTGTTTTAAAGGGTCCCCTTTAAAATGCGCATTAATGTTCACCTCTAATATCCACGCTCCTCTTTCTATCTAACTATATTTGAAATACTACTAATGTCGTCTTCGAATTATGTACTAGAATCATTTGTCGTATCATGTTTCTTTTGTTTCGTTTTCGTATCAAGTTCTATATATATATATATATATATATATATATATATATATATATATATATTTAACTTCGACGCCTGTCGTGGCGTAGAGGCACAGGCGTGCGACTGTAAACGCAACAGGTTGTGGGTTCGATTACCACTCCAGGAAATGTAAGGTTTAGTATTTTCATTTCTCCGCCACTCAACCCGCAATGCTTCAATTCGGCGGAAAGTGGGAAACGGAATATATTATAATACATATTATAAATCTCTCTGACTACCCCGCTATTTCAATGTATTTCAGTTAGGAAGGTTAAATAATGTTTAGTATCTCCATTTCCTCGCTCTGGTAACAAGACAGAGCGCGGCATTGAGTTCCGCCACTAACCACGCAATGCCTCAATGTGGCCGAAAATGACGGAGAGTCTTAACACTATTTTCTCTGGTTCCTTCTGCCTAACTTGCTATATGTGAGTACAGCGTGAAGGTAAAAAAAATATAGTCTCATTCCTTCCCATGTACCTATCACCATCTGACGGGATAATAATCTGACACGTTACTCTACTAAAGTGTATTCAATGCTGAAGTTGACTTCTTTATCCGGATAATTTTATTATAGGTATAAATCTTATTAACGCTTGGCTTAACTGAAATGCTCTATTATTGAAGATTCCTTCTCAATTGATTGAAGCTTAACAGAGTAATATTTATATTAAAAAATATATTATGTTTTAAATATATTTTCATTTTATAGTCATATTTTGCATATAACGCCTGTCGTGGCCCAAAGGCATAAGCGTGCTGTAAATGCGACAGGTTGTGGTTTGATTTGGGAAAAAATTAAATAATATTTAGTATTTTCATTTTGTGGGTCTGCTGGGCAAAGCACAGTTGAGTTCCGCCACCAGCACGCAATGCTTCAATCCGGCGGAAAGTGGGGAACGGAATAGCCTAGAGAAAGGTGTCTTATCACTAGTGATAAGACACTTCACACAGACGCAGCCAATATTAACTAAATTTAAATGGGACATCGAAGTACTAGCAAATATAAGTATCACCAAAAATGGTTCACCCAGTAAATAGCAGTTATGCCATTTAAGAAACACAGTCGAATTGAGAACCTCCTCCATTTTTTAAAGTTTGGTTAATACTTAAACGTAGAAACATAAAAATCAAAGTTTAACTAAAAACAAAAAATAAGCAAATTTACAATCTATACTCATTTTCGCAACGTTTTTAGCTTGCCGAATATTAATTTTCATACATTCAGTGCTTAATCAACAAGTACTTTAAAAGTAGGGCGTGCGTTTTGCTTTAAAATTTTAAGTTCTGTTATGAACCCGCATTTATAATGTGAAACAACCTTTAAAGAGAAGGGATTAGAGGGAATTTTATGTTAGATTAAATGATATGACACGAAATAACAATACGAATGGCAGAAGGTCTATACATTTTTAAAATCACTTAGGTCTTGTCACTATGTGAATGTTATTGTGACTTGCTTGCTGGTTACGCTTTCACGCCAAAACCACTGAACCGATTATCGTGAAACTTTGTCCTTTGTGTTATGGAAAAGGATATAGGATACATTTTTTTATTATTCATAGGAAATCAAACAGTTTTAAATTAGAGATGTTAATAAATCTATAAATTAAGAAATCACAAGGTTTTGGATCTTCGTGCCTTTTATATAATAAATCTCTGACAGACAGGCTCAAATACAGATCACTTTCTGCCTATTTAACTATGCTAGCCGAATTACAAAGTGTAAAATAACGCTAAAGGTCGAGTTACAGAGAAATAGAAAAAACTAAATTTGTAATAATTCATATTTATTATTTTTATTTCCTCGCTCTGGTAACAAGGCAAAGCGCTGCGTTGAGAACCGCTACTCAGCACGCAATGTTCCATTCGGCGAAAAGTGAAGTCTCTTTGAATCGAAATGTTAAAAGAGAGCGGAGTGTATTAACACTAGGTCTCTGTATCCCTCTGCCTACCCTGCTATGAGCGAGATACAATGTGAAGTTAAAAAACTTATTCTACCAGACAGATCTGATCAGAGATCCGGGCTCGTGATCTATTTTACAATGAATTACATGTCAATCGCGTCACAAATGCTTAAGTTTGTACATTGTATGTCTATATGCAAAATATATTTTTTTTCACTTCGCGATGTATCCATTTACTGCTTCACATACGGCAGTGTAGGCAGAGGGAACCTTTCCTCCTTTCCGTTCCCTCTGCTGTAATGAAAGTTCTCAGGTTCCCTCTGCTGTAATGAAAAACTGCTGTAACACTGTAATGAAAGACTAACGAATAGATAGTTGTATTTCGTAGTTAAACTGGTTACAAGTCAAATGGAGTATCAATGCTTATACAATACAACTCATTAATGTTCGATTTCGTTTCTCATTAACGATCGTTGATCGTCCAATGAATCCGCGACCGAAATATGGTCGAGTATTTACATCTTGAAGATAAACGCTAGTGGCTACTTCCGGTAGAATTATTTTTAATTAGTCTATGTCAACAATTATTTAGATTATTAAATTACTAAATGTAAAAACAATACTCAATATTAAATCTAAACTCATTAACTCATTATTTCCTAAATGATTTACATAAATAATAATTCCGAGGTAAAATTGATGTTAAAACAATAGTCAAATTCAACAATAATATTATTATTTTTTTATTGATAACGGATTTGCAACGAGCAGAAGGGACCAACCTGATGGTGGTTACCTCGCCTATAGGACATCTACAACACCAGAGTTGTTGTGGTGATATGTTGCCAACCTAGAGGATACACAAGGAAGGGGGACAATGTAGTAGTCCACATCAGAACCACCCACATTTTGGGGGAAAGGATGGGTGGGAAAGTGGGGAAAATCTGGCTTGCTATGCCATCGAACCGGAACACATCATTAGATATTTGCGGTCTGTCTTTGACATGATAGTGGTCGCGGAGCTAAAGTCGAGGACGAACCTCCTACTCTTCACCTAACAAAATCTATAAATTAACCAAACTGATGTCTTATTTCATTAAGCAAAATAAATTATTTACTAGAATAACAATAGTTTAAGATTTATTATTTTCCGACATATTGTACAATTTCATGGTAAAATCACTACACAACAAGTAAAATTACTTTTAAATTTTCACATTGTATAACGCAGTGTCTTAACACTCATATTCCTCCTTTCTAACCACCCTTTAAATATGTAGAAAAAAATTGAAATTAGCAAAAATATCTGATTTTTTAAAATAACAATTTATCTTTCTTCTTAAGATAAGAATGTGTATTTTAACATAAACTGGTGTAATAATTGTTATCGTGTTTAAACCGTATGACTGAGATAAAACCTACATTTACTTAATAAAAAACACACCGGGACAACGTTTAACTATAAAGGTACAAGCAGTGACTGTAAACACGACAGGTTGTGGGTTCGATTTCACTCCAGGAAATGTTAGTATTTTCTACTTCCTCGGTTTGGCAACAAGGCAAAGCGCAGTTAGTTGCGTTCCGCCACTCAACACACAATGCCTCAATTCGGCGGAAAGTAGGGAACGGAATTGTTGAAAAAGACAATGGAGTGACTTAGCACTAGATTCCTCTGGTTCCTCTGCCTACCCTGTTATATGTAAGCTACAGTGTAAAGCCATAAAAATATATATATATATATATATATATATATATATATATATATATATATATATATATATATATATATATATATATATATATATATATATATATATATTTTATTTCGTCACACGCAATGTTTCAATTTCGGCTGAACATTGATGAACACAATATCTTGATACTACTTGATACTAAATAATTAATTAATAATGAATACTTTTATATCCTGGAATGGGAGTGGAACCCACAACTTATCGTGTGTATACTGCACGCTTGTGCTCTGCACCACGACAGGCAAAAAAATATATCGAAAATTTCAATATGTCCACACACATATACACCTGGCAATCGCCAAGCGCCATCAGCTTCATACTAAATGTCGATCGACTCGATTTCCGAACAATTATTGCTAGTATGAACAAAACCATATTAGTAGACAGCTGGACTTTATATTCTTATATTGAACGAGGCTTGGACGAAATACTATATTTATTTCATATATTCACTGCATAAAGTGTTTATGCACTCCTTTTTTTTTAATCAAAATCAAAATATTCTTTATTCAAATAGGCTATTACAAGCACTTTTCAATCGTCAATTTACAAAAGATGTTAGGAGTGTCAGTCCTAACGGAAGCTACCACCGGCTCGGAAGGCAGTTCCGCTATGACAAACCGGCAAAAAACTCAACAGTTGGTCTTTTCAAATAAAATTTTATAATAAATTTACAGCAACGATAAGCCGAGCGAGTATAGCACAGCATTTAATTCCACACATTAACATCTGTATAGTATTCTTGGACAGAATAATATACTTTCCTAATAATCTTCTATTTTTCTTTAACCATCATGACGTAGTGTGACAGCATCTGACTGTAACCGTATTGGTTGAGAGATCAATTCCCATTCGAAGGAATTATCATATTTAATTATTATTTTTTTCTTTTTTTTTTGGCTTCACGCTGTATCCCGCATAGCAGGGTAGGCAGAGGAAACCTGATAACCTAGTGTTAAGACACTCCGTTCCCCACTTTCCGCTGGATTGTGGCATTGTGTGCTGAATGGAACTCAACGCCGCGCTTTACCTTGTTACCAAACCCAGGAATAGAATATACTAAACTGGGAATCGAACCGCAGCCTGTCGCGTCTACATTCACACATTTGTGCCTCTGCGCCACGACAGGCGTCATATTTAAATTATTTTCATTTTTCGGTCTGGTAACACAAGGTGTAGCGTTGATTCCCACCATTCAGGAGGAAAGTCGATAACGGAGTGTCTTGTTACTAAATCACTCTACTATACAAGAAAAAGCGTAAAGTTTAAGGAGCTCTATATTAAATAAAGTAAATTTATTCTCAAAATGTATCGGATATTAAAACAGTTATCACTTAGTATATATTGACATTACCATCGTCTCATATTTTTTAATAAAGATAAAAATCTCAATCAAAATCTTTGAAATACAGTCACGTAGAAATCATTTATATGAAAACATAAATAAATATTAATATTTTACTTTCAAGATATTTCAATATTTATAAATAACATTTATATAGGTATATTATGAGCTAACTTTATGTAGACTGTTATAGGAATGATAATAACTTAGAATATAAATATCATAAAATTAATATTTCGGGCTCCTAATAATTAATTAGTTAATTTAATTTGATATAATATTACTCATTTCATTATATCTATATATACAGCACTTGTGTTACAACTGAGTGACAGACAACGTAGAGGCGAAACCACTGGCCATAGAAAGCTGAAATTTGGCCTTGAAGGCTCCTTGAGCCGGATAAGAGAATACTAAGAGAGGTTTGCCATAAATTCGGCAAATTAATAAATCATAAATATTTTATCCCATGAAACAAATATAAGCAAATAATTATACAGCTTAACTGTTCCACGCGGTATAATTTGCTGTATATAGTATTTTTGCTATGTACAATTAGTAATACTAAATAGAAATGGCTTTGGTAGCCAAAGTAAGAACATAAGGCTAATTCATTCTTCTATTAAGTATAGACCTTATATTTACTTTTTTCTCTTTTGTTTTTAGCTTCGCGCTCTTCCCCGCACATAGCAAGATAACCATAGGAACCAGAAAACCTAGTGTTAAAATACTCCGTTCTTAAGGTTTCAGTTCCTCACTTAAAAAAGCTTACCTAACCTACCTAACCTAACGCCTGTCGTGGCGCAGAGGCACAAGCGTGCGACTGTAAACGCGACAGGTGGGTTCGATTCCCACTCCAGGAATTGTTAGTATTTTCATTTCCTGGGTTTGGTAACTAGGCAAAGCGCGGCGTTGAGTTCCGCCACTCAGCACGCAATGCCTCCATTCGGCGGAAAGTAGGGAACGGAATTGTTGTAAGAGAACGGAGTGTCTTAACACTGGGTTCTCAGATTCCCTCTGCCCACCCCGCTATATGCGGGATACAGCGTGAAGATAAACAAAAAAAGAACTTAAAAAAGATAAGTGATAAAAAATATAGGGTTTCTACCCTACCAAACATAATATGCACTTTCATTGGTCCATAAAACTATATTTCCAGAACCTTATTCACACGCCCACCACGTACAATTGCTGAACCCTTACAATACAAGGTTACTTAGAGAGAAGAACATATTTCGTTGTATTTTGTGTTATGTAGATTTTATGATAGTTTCCTTTTTACAAATATTGCAAGAATAATAAGGAAAAGCTGATAACAAAACTATGTTTCATTTCCTTGGTTTGAAAACAAGGCAAAGCTCGGCGTTGAGTTCCGCCACTCAGCACGCAATGCCTCAATTCGGCGGAAAGTGGGGAACGGAGTGTCTTAACACTAGGTTCCCTTTGCCTACCCTGCTATATGCGGGATACAGCGTGAAGCTATGTATGTATGTATTATAACAAAGCTGGGCTGGAGTGATACATATATGCGATTTGTATAACGGATACAAAAGTCTACAATTTTTAACTTCACGCTGTATCCCGCACATAGCTGAGGGAACCCGTGAACCTAGTATTAAGACACTCTGTTCTCTTAAAATTTCCGTCATGTTTTTTAGTTTCATTAATATATATTTATTATTGGGGTAAAAATAGACGTATAGAAGAAAATTAGAAGGCGGTTTTCCTTTTTATCAGGATGTTTCTTTCTGCCCGCGACTGCTTGGCATGGGCATAAAATATGACATTTTTCTTTTTTTTTAACTTCACGCTGTACCCCGCATATAGCAGGGTAGGCAAAGGGAACCTGAGAACCTAGTATTAAGACACTCCGTTCTCTTTTAACAAATCCGTTCCCCACTTTCCGCCAGATTGAGGCATTGCGTGTTGAGTGGCGGAACTCAACACCGCGCTTTGCCTTGTTACCAAACCCAAGCAGTGAAAATACTAAATTTTACAAATTATTAGGATTATTAGGAGAAAATTAGAAAGCGGTTTTCCTTTTTATCGGGATGTTTCCGCGACTGCTTGGCATGGGCATAAAATATGACTTAATTTCTTAATTGCGGATTAAATTATAATAGAAAAATTTAGCATAGCAGGATTTGAATAGACCTCATTTGGAACCGACTACGCACTTCCATTGGTCAAATAAAGACTAATATGTTCCAGAACCTTAATTCACATGCCGACCGCGTACAATTGCTTAATCCGGTAAAAGGTACCAAAATCCTGTCATTGAAGAACGTATTTCCTTCAAATTTGTAAAAAGTAGCATTTTATGATATTTTCTACACGCTCCTTTACATATATTGCAAGACTACTAAGGTAAAGCTGATAACAAAAGCCTATCGTTTCATTTCCTATGGATTGAAAAAAATACAAGTATTACATATCTCTGCGAACAGAGTGTCTTGACACTGTGTTCTCTGATTACCCTCATTTACAGGATAAAGCGTAAAGCTGCTTTAGTAAATATATGTACATTTTAATTATTAAAAATTGCGCGGCGTTGAGTTCCGCCACTCAACACATAATGCCTCGATTCGGCGGAAAGTGGGGAACGGAATTGTTGAAAGAGAATGGAGTGTCTAAACACTAGGTTCTCTGGTTCCCTCTGCCTACCCTGCTATATGCGGGATACAGCGTGAAGTTAAAAAAAAAAATTAAACTAAGGCCAACGCCGCGTTCTAAAACTAGTTTTAGATAAAATCTATCACGATCTTCAATTACAACTTACGTCTAGCAAATTTAGATAGAATCACGTAGAGATTGAGTAGACAATGGAAAATAATCGTCAACTTAACAAGGGCCTATTGGAGAGGGTTTCCAATGCCCTTGTAGGTGTTCTAGAAGATTTCACTGTAAGATAAGTGATAAGTGACAATAGCTCTTGTCGGTTTTCATCGAACTATCCCTTCAATAATGGATTTAATTTATAGTAGTAGTTCGTTTATCAATAAACTTTATTAACCTACTTCAAAGAAGGAAAAGGTTCTCATTTCGATTGTTGTTTTTATGTGTTTTGACGCATAACTATTTACTGGGTATACCCAGTAGTAATTTGGTATACCAATTGGTAAAATTCTGTTGAGTAGTTTTTAAGTTATTCGTAATAAATAACCTTTACTGTGTTTTGTGTTTTCTTTTTTGTTAAAATATGTCGCTTAGAATATATAGGTATGTATTTCTATACATTGTGAGCGATAACAAATTTAATACTCAATTCAGTAATAGTAAAAGAAAAAATTGAGTGACAATTTATTTTTTGGAACTTTTTAAGACTGTCTAGTTATCGAAATATTACCAGCCTTTACATAAAGTAGCTTTCGAAGTACATAGTAAGTTAGTTATAATTTATTTTACAAATGTTATTATAGTAAGATATATTTCACGGTTCTTAAATTTCTAAATTTCAATGATATAGACCACCATGTCAAAAATATTAGCTATTATATAGAAAAGCGTCAAAATTGGTTCACCCAGTAAAAAACTATGTGGTAACACAAAAAAATACAGTCGAATAGATAACCTCTTCCTTTTTCGAAATCAATTAATGAAATAAAAAAAAAATATAATTTTTACTAGAATTACAAGAAAAGTATTAATTAAGTATTAATCATACAGGGTTGGAGAGAACACCGAAGTCAAGTACCTGCGTGGTTTTCCAGAGTACGGCGTTTCCCTGTTCCCACACATCGTATTATCGATCCTAATGAAGGTATGAAATACTAATTAGCTTGTTCAAAGTATATAATTGTTTCCTTTTCTTTTTTTTTTAACTTCACGCTGCATCCCGCATTTTGCAGTGTAGGCAGAGGGAACCTGAGAACCTAGTGTTAAGACACTCCGTTCTCTTACAACAATTCCGTTCCTCACTTACATGTCGTGGCGCAGAGGCACAAGCGTGCTACTGTAAACGCGACAGGTTGTGGTTTCGATTCCCACTCCAGGAAATGTTAGTATTTTCATTTCTTGGGTTTGGTAACAAGGCAAAGTGCGGAGTTGAGTTCCGCCACTCAGCACGCAATGCCTATGTTCGGTGGAAAGTGGGGAACGGAGTGTCTTAACACTAAGTTTCCCCTGCCTACCCTGCTATATACGGGATACAACGTGAAGCTATGTATATATATGTATGTTTCGACACTAAATTCTGCTTACCCAAAACGAGATAAAATTTGAGGCTACAAATAAAAAAATATGTAATGTTTATATTTTTAACAGATTGCTTCCTAGTGACATCTGAGGAAGGGGAACTTTTCTTTAAATCGCCGACGGACGAGCCGACAGTGTGCGGTATCTACATGATAGCCGAGCCCGATAAGCGGATCCAGGTCATATTCAACTACTTAGACGTGCCCTGCGATAATGGTGGCTTAGTCGCGGTAAGTGCTAAAACTTTACGCTCTTACATGTTAAAAGCTTTCAATTTTGTGATATTTTCATAATATTATAATAAAATGTTTTTGATAGTATAAGTATATAGTTATTGAGTTTTTTTAGTAGTTTTATATTTTGCTTCACGCTTTGTCCCTAGCGGGAAAGTTTGAGAGGACGGAGCGCCAAACGCTACGGTCCCTGTATACCTCTTTCGCCACGTCCACAGTCATTACCATCTTCGTACATGCCCTCCAAGGGGTCCTCATGCTTTTTATGTTTTGTCGATATGAAGTTACGTAACTTTTTTATTACTTTTATTACTTTTATAACTTTTTTCTTCTCACTATGTTTATTATTGAGTAAGAAGAACAAATGCATAATCTAAAGTAATTTTGGATTATTTAATGGGAATTTATGACTTTTGTGTTACATATATAATAAATTTATGACTTTTATATGATAATCTTATAAGTTTTATAAATATGAAAATTTGTCTGTAATATATGGATGCACGTTTGTTACTCTTTCACGTAATAACTACCGTACAGACATAGACGATACTTTACTGAAATATTGCTTATGTATATATGAAAATAGGTTATATATCGTTTTTATTATAAACTATTTTGAAAATATTTTTTTTCTTATTAATATATATATTAGGGAATAACGCACCACATTTTTTAGTTTAAAACACCATTATATTTCTAAGCACAACGTTTAAACCTCAATTTAAGCAACTTTTAGTAAAACGTAAAAGCTACCACAACTTCGCTATAAATGGGCTGATAAAATAGTTTTTTTACTTGAAGCATACAGTTACTGGAACTTTTTTGTAATGTTTCCGTCGTCCTGTGGTACTATACATTTTTACTTACTTTAATAGTAATTTAATAAGTGCTTAATTTGATCGACTTGCTTTATAAAAAAATAATATTCTTATAAATGTTATACTTCAAGCATTTTCTAGCATAGAAGGATAATTGTAGTTGATATAATGACAAGACACTCCGTTCTCCGCTTTTCAACTGAAAATATGCATACGATACGCATGCCGAGTTATTGCACTTTGATTTATTACAAACATATATAGCTTCACGCTGTATCCCGCATATATCAGGGTAGGCAGAGGAAACCTATTGTTAAGACACTCCGTTCCTCACTTTCCGCCGAATTGAGGCTTTGCGTGCTGAATAGCGGAACTCAACGCCGCGCTTTGCCTTGTTACCAAATCCAGTAAAGTAAAATTCCTTTACATTTCCGGGAGTGAAACCTGAGAATCTAGTGTGATACTCCGTTCTCTTTTAATATTTCTTTTCCCCACTTTCCGCTTAATTGGGGCATGGCGTGCTGAGTGGCGGAACTCAACGCCGCAAATTAATTTTAATAAAGGCTTCTTAAACCAATTTTTGAAAAGGGCTAAAAGCAATCTCATTTAAATAATTACAAGATTTATACTAAAATTGTATTTACATAAAATTTTCATATCTCAATCCTAACGTAAACAAAGTTAGTGAGTTGTTTCCAAGATAGATGATTTCCAATTACGAAGAAAATCAAATTGTTATTTAACACTTAACTAGATTGCAGTTAACTTCATAATCATTATTTGTTCACGAAGTGACTTGTGGATTAGACAATAATCCTGTTATTTGAGACCAACATAGCAAAAAGTTTAAAGTATCAAATCATATATAATATTTCCATTTCCTCGCTCTGGTAGCAAGGCAATGCGCGGCGTTGAGTTCCGCCACTTAGCAAGCATTGTCACAATTCGGCGGAAAGTGGGGAACGGATATGATATGAACGGTCATGTGCGGGATACAGCGTGATCCCGTACCGTCCCGTACTCGTGCGCGTAGTAGGATAGTGGCATATTGTAAATTCATTTAGTTGCGGGTTCGATTTCCATTCAGTGGAATGTATAATTATTTAATTATTTTCATTTCTTCACTCTGGTATTTATTTATTTAAATCACCACAATCAATCAATCAACACAGTCTACACTAGCAAAATAAAAAACAATAAAAGCTTAAAAATAAGTAGAAAGTGCAGCCGCAGTTACAGGTGAAGACGGCATGCTTGAAAATTTAGACCCAGAATATAATATAAATATTAATTACGAACAAACAATATTAATATATATTTTTTTTAACTTCACGCTGTAACCCGCAAATAGCAGGGTAGGCAGAGGGAACCAGAGAACCTAGTATTAATAAAACATGTAAAAATACAAAAAATACAAAAATGGTATGATAAAATGTTAAATTTTGCTAGTTAGTAAGTAATGTCTCGAATTCGGTCGATATTTGAAGAATTGAGTGTCTTGAAATTAGGTTCTCTTTGACTACACACTCTGTTGCGGGAAAATGCGTAAAACTGCATGAATCTTACTATGAAAAGTAAATGTAAACAGTATTTTTATTCCTTGGAAGCTTTTTGAGTTAGAGACTAATGTTTTGAATACATTTAGTCATCTCAAATTAAAAGGGGCTTTAGTTTTTTTTTGGAAAAACCAAAATTTGTTTATAAGTATGAAATTTTCTTCGTGTAATTTAGTATTTTACAAAATGACTTAATTTTTAAGCTTCTATGCACTGTTTTTATTCTGTGTGTGTGTGTGTGTATGTAAGTAAGTGTGAGATCTTTATGAGTATGTGTGTGGCAAATAGAAGGAAGAGAGTAACGCTGTTTAATGACAGTCCATTATGAGTGATAGATCTCAGTACTATGTTTCATCAGAACGAATATATAGAAAAATATTTTGACAATATCATAATTTTTTTCACTAGTCGTGGCGCAGAGGCACAAGCTTGCGACTGTAAACACGACAGGTTGTGGGTTCGATTCCCACTCCAGGAAATGTTAGTATTTTCATTTCCCGGGTTTGGTAGCAAGACAAAGCGCGGCGTTGAGTTCCGCCACGCAATGCCTCAATTTGGCGGAAAGTGGGGAACGGAATTGTTGTAAGAGAATGGAGTGTCTTAACACTAGGTTCTCAGGTTCCCTCTGCCTACCCTGCTATATGCGGGTTACAGCGTGAAGTTAAAAAAAATAGTTTTTCTTAAAAAACTTTTACAACGTCGTCACATAAAGATTTTTTGATTAAAAATTAAAATGTAAATACAGAAAAGCAAAGAAAATATACCTACATATTCTCTAATAAGGATTATTTTAACAGATTTCGTATAGTACAGCATCGATACAAATACGATTCAATTTAAAGCGAAATAAGCTTAAATCAATAGAGCGCAGTGTTTGGATAGTACTAAACTTTTGGTTTTATTTCACTATTTCGTAATGAAACAGAATTGAAATCCTGAAACGAATAGTAAAATCTTATCGAATAAAAGTTTTCATTAAAGGAAAATACTCATTTCAAATGTATATCGCCTGTCGTGGCGCAGCGTGCGACAAGCGTGCGACTGTAAACGCGACAGGTTGTGGGTTCGATTCCCACTCCAGGAAATGTTAGTATTTTCATTTCCTGGGTTTGGTAACAAGGCAAAGCGCGGCGTTGAGTTCCGTTCGTGACTTCAATTCGGCGAAAAGTGGGGAACGGAATTATTGTAAGACAACGGAGTGTCTTAACACTAGATTCTCGAAAAAAAAAAGCATATGTATCGATTTTCAATAGACATCAAGAAAATGTTGTTAATTAATTTGTATTTTTATGTGTGTGATTCCAAACCATTTTGATGATTCTTTTTTTATATGATAGTTAGTACTTCTGTGAGGATGAGGAAATAGGACCACTATTTAAATTTAGTTTACATCTGACGAATAGTTTTCGAGTTATTCGTAATAATTGTACATTTTAGTGTATTTTATTTTAAATCGGTTATCTTTTTTTTTGTTAAAATCTTGAATTACTTGATTACTTAAATTACTCATTAATTCCTTTAAATTACTTAAACTAACTGTGCCCGCGACTTCATCCGCATGGAATTTAACAAATTACGATATTAGAATTTTTTTTCTAAATTAAAAGTAGCTTAAGTTACTCCTTATTACATCAAGTACCTACAAGTAGAAGTCCCGTTAAAATCGTTCCAGCCCATTCAGAAATTAGCTGGAAAAACAGACAGTCAGACAAAAATTATAAAAAATGGTAATTGTTATATGCACCGTAGATAAATTAATATCCATGTATTAAAAAGCGTTTATTTTTATGTTACAAGTACTCCATTCCAATTTTATTTGTATGTACTAAAAAAAGCCTGTCGTGACGCAGAGGCACAAGTGTTCGACTGTACGCGACAAGTTGTGGGTTCGATTCCCACTCCAGGAAATGAAAATAATATTCAGTATTTTCATTTCTTCGCTCTGGTAACAAGTCAAAGCGCGGCGTTGAGTTCCACCACATAGCACGCAATGCCTCAATCCGGCGGAAAGCGGGGAACGAAGATGTTATAAAAAACTGGAGTGTTTTAACACTAGGTTCTCTGCCTACCCTGCTATGTACGGGATACAGCGTGAAGCTACAAAAACGTATTAAGTGATTCATATCTATATTTTATTTATACACATTTATTTTTAGTGGGTAGATGGCTGGGAATTGAACGGGCAAGTATGGCCAGCGGACGCCTGGGACGATGATAGAGTGGTGGAGTCATGTGATAAGCGACCTCAACGGAAACTGGTGTCACGGCAAAATGCAGCTTTAGTGCAATATCGTGTACCTGCCAGGGGCAAAGGATTTGCTTTAACTATACGACATCTGAGGAATGCTAGACGTAAGTTATTACTTATATTGAAAATCAGGACTTACGTTGTTTCTGCACTCACCGATTCAATTATTATTTACAATTTATATTACTTACGCCTGTCGTGGCGCAGAGGCACAAGCGTGCGACTGTAAACGCGACAGATTGTGGGTTCGATTCCCACTCCAGTAAATGTATAATCTAGTATTTTCATTTCTTGGGTTTGGTAACAATGCAAAGCGCGGCGTTGAGTTCCGCCGCTCAGCACGCAATATCTCAATTAGGCAGAAAGTGGGGAACGGAAATGTGAGCAGAACAGAGTGTCTTAACACTAGGTTCCCTCTGCCCTGCTACATGCGGGATATAGCGTGAAGTATGTATGTATGTATTACTATGATTTAGTGGTAATTATTGCAATTTCAGACGAAATTGCTGAAAAATGAACGATAATACTATCACATCCATATAAAATTGCAGCTACAAAATCACGATACAATAATTCAATAACGGTGTGCGGTTTACCTGACGCCTGACGTTGATGTTTGGGTTTTACTAATATTTTTGTTATTGTGATTAATGATTTACTCTGTAATAATTGTAAGGGAAATTTATTTTTATTATTATTTATTAAATTGGACACTGTGCACTGACCGTAAACGCGATGATTATGAATGATTATGATTAACTTTTATTTTTTTTCTTTTCTTTGGTAAGAAAAAGTGCGGCGTTGAGTTACGAAACTGAACGTGTAATCTCGAAATAGATTTATTTGGTAACTTTGAGGCAAAATTTGGTATGGAATAGTATACCTAAATATAAACGTTTCTCCGTATAGTAAAACGTGCGGCTATTATTTACGTACGTACGTATAGTATCTGGGATAATTAAGATTTTAAGAAAAAAAAAAACGAAAATCATCTTCGAATAAAATACACTAAAAATCGAATTATTACGAATAACTCAAAAACAAATAATCAAATTTTAATTAAATTTTAAAAGGACCACTTCAGTTATCCTATTCAGTTATCCTTCACCTATCCTATTAAAAATCAAAATTGTTTCATAAAAAATACAATTGAATTTAGTACCCTCGTATTTGGGAAGCTGGTTAAGAATAAGTAGAGAGCGAAATGACTAGCTTCTCTTTACTTAACTTGCGGAACAAGATATATTTCAAAGCAATATATTTTCAATTTTACTGAACCATAATATTCTTGGACAATAAAGAAACACGTCCCTTATATTTACTCGACAAATATTGACAGAATAACAATTGGAGTTTGTTTGTGGACTCGTAATTGTCCGAACTGAGTTTATTCTTATTTTCCTTTTGCTTTGACTCTTAATAAGGAAATTAATGTTGTTTATATAAGTATTACTAAATAAAGCTTCTGTGGGATTATGGCACCCTCGTAATATCAAATACTACTTGAGGTGTAATGTAAATTTGAAATTTAATACCTGTGTATATTGGGGAACGGAAATGTTATGAAAAAGAGGACGGAGTGTCTTAACACTAGGTTCTCAGGTTTCCTCTGCCTACCCTGCTATGTGCGGGATACAGCGTGAAGCTAAAAAACCTGTGTACCTCCTAAAACAATGCAAAGATAATTTTATTCTCAAAAGTACATTATATTTTGCAATTATTATTGTAGTATATGATAACTAATATACAATATAATTAAAATAAGCTTTCTTTAAAATATTACTCACGGTGATAGATTCAAAGTTACACTTAGGATACGGAAAGTTAGTGCTTGATTTTTGAAATAATTTGAAGCTCTTTAATGCAAATGAATTCTAAAGTTGCAAGATTTTTCGAATCAAAGATATCCCTTGCCCTTTTGTCAGAGAGTTCATGATTTCGTTGCTTACTTGTCCGAGTATCAGTTTCTTTCATGAAAAGTTATTACGTAATACTACAGTAGTGCTACAATAGTATTACACTGTTAAATATACTTTTTATGGCAGCTTCACGTCTTATCCCGCATAACATGTCACATGATAGTCAAAGAGAACTCAGTGGCAAATTATTCCGTTCGCCGCTTACCGCCCTTATTCGAGATATTGGTGCTAAATGTCGGAACTCAAAGCCGCGCTTGTTTGATTAACAAATAAATAAATAACACTACAAGAGTAGCGCAAAAGTGACTGTGAAAGAATATATGACTGGCATTAACATTAATTCTTCTTCTTCTTGGTCGGCTTCTTCATTGCTGAAAGTCGTGCCCGTTTTGATATGCTGTCGTGGCATTTTGGACAAGCAGCTTCCATGCCGCCCTGTCTACAGCTTTCCTTAGAGCCTCGGTCACCGTGATGTCTAAGATGACTTTTATGGTATTAGACCATCGGGCAGATGTTCGGCCTCTAGGTCTGTTTCCGTCTACTTTGTTCATTATACCTAATTTAACAAGACTATCCCGCTGTTTCCGTGCTGGGCAACATTAAAAACACGTGTATAAATTTTCTCCAAACATATTATGTTCATAATCGACACATAAATATTTAGTCGGAGCTCACATCAGATTCTTAATTTTACAAAATCATTACATATTTATTATAATCTATATTAAAAGCTCGTATTAATTTATTTTCTAAACAGCCTGCAACATAATGCTGTTTGGCTCCGAGGGTGTGTACACACTGAGGAATCATGGGGAGACTAGCAATTGCTCCCTTCTTGCTGTGTCACCGGCAAGTGTTCGTGTATTGGACCTTAATGTGGGACAAGTTATAAAGAGGGGCAGTCTGCTTGATGTTGAAACTGGAACTATTCATCATGTAAGTAATATAATAATAAGTAAATCTTATGTATAATATGAATATATAAAAAAATATTGTAATATCTATGAGTTCCCCACTTTCCGCCAAATTGAGGCATTGCGTGTTGAGTGGCGGAACTCAACGCCGCGCTTTGCCTTGTTACCAAACCCAAGAAATGAAAATACTAAATTTTACATTTCCTGGAGTGGGAATCGAACCCACAACCTGACGCGTTTACAGTTGCACGCTTGTACCTCTGCGCCACGACAGGCAAACAGTGGGGAACGGAAATGTTGAAAGAGAACGGAGTGTCTTAACCCTAGGTTCTATGATTCCCTCTACCTACCTCGCTATATGCGGGATACAGCGGGAAGTTAAAAAAAATCTATGAGTTAATAAAAACCCCGTTTTTTTTATTTTCGTGAAACATCGAGAAATTCTCTCTTATTCCTCCCCTACACTCCCTGGAGCCTACATGCCAAATTTCAAATTCTTAAGGCCAATGCTTTCTCGCTCGTACGTTGTCTATCAGACGCACATGGACGCGAGTGTTTTGTGTATATTTTAAACCATAATAAATATTAAAATCTTTGTCATTTTTAAACATTTCAAATGAAACTCTTTTAACCGGATTAATTGCGTTTATCTTGGTCCGAGAGTCCATGTTGTAATTATGTGTGTACTTTGAAGTGTTCGAAACGTTGGATTTTCTAAAATTTATTTTCGAACACCAAAACATACACGATAATCTATAACTGATTATAAATCCTGTTGAAATGGCTAAATCATATTGAAGCATTATACATATTTATCTTAACAATTGCACTGAATTCCGCCACTCAGCATGCAATGTCTTAATTCGGCGGAAAGGGAACAGTAATAGAAAAAGAGAACAGAGTGTCTTAACATTAGGTTCTCAGGTTAACTCTTCCACCCTAATAGTAAAAAAACTTAACAATTGAATTGAAATTCATAATTCCAGATGTAACATCTCAGCCTAATTGTAGATTGATTTGAATATAAAAAAGTACTCGAAGTCCTGCATAACATTATCAGATCAGTAATGTATCGACTGGAATTATTTACATATTGTACTTTTTTATGAATAATTTATATGTAATTCGTTATTTTGTTAACTGATGTTTTTATTGGAATCCTGACACTTGGAAATAAAACACAAAGGAAAAAGAAAACATTACAGATTTTCTCATAATATTTTTCATGGAAATTAATAAAGTTACCTTTAAATACTTGTCCATCACTTATTATTAATTGGATTGTCTGGTTATTTTCTTCTTTAATTTCTTGAGATATCCTTCGAAAATATGTCATATACTCATACTGTTGGTTGTAGGTTGTAGATACTATAAAAATTACATGCACCAACAAAAGCAAGAAACATGAACCTTATATAGAACTTTTTTTTTTAACTTCACGCTGTATCCTACCCTCCTATATGCGATAGCAGGGTAGGCAGAATTATTATTGTTTCAATAAAAAGGAAGGTAAATTTTTAAAGGTTATTGAGTTAAGGCGACTATTTTTCCTACATTTTGAACCTGCAACATAACAAATGAACCATCATGGCCTTATTAATTTACTACTAAATATAATATTACTTTCATCTTTAAATGTCGAGCGAAAATTCAAAAACACTTTTTAAACCATCATAATTCATGAAAAGGATCAGATTCGATAATACGATATGTTTGAGGGGATTAGAAAGTCTTTGCGTGGAAAAAATCCCGTCATCCTTTAATATTCATTAAAATTCCTCTTTAAAACGAGGAAAAGCTTAACGGCCCACGCTTAGCTCAGTTCTTTTATCTATAAGTGAAATATTACTTAGGATACCTAGAAAGAATATAGTTATAGGCTTATTTTGTTAGACATAGTTGCTTTCCATATAATGTATGTATATATGAGAATTGCTAAACGAAGTATTCATATCCACACACATGATCACAACGCCTGTCGTAGCGCAGAGGCACAAGCGTGCGACTGTAAACGTGACAAGTTGTGGCTTTGATTCCCACTCCAGGAAATCGAATTTTTCATTTCCTGGGTTTAGTAACAAGGCAAAGCGCGGCGTTGGGTTCCAATTTGGCGGAAAGTGTGGAACGGAAATTATGAAAGAGAATGGAGTGTCTAAACACTAGGTTCTCAGGTTCCCTCTGCCTACCCTGCTATATGCGGGATACAGCGTGAAGTTAAAAAACAAAAATCATGACTATGTTACTTTCTTTTCACACAATCGGGCACATTTAATGCAGTAAATTCAAGGATATTATTCTATAAGCCCATTCCAAGTAGAACAGTACTAACTAGTAAGCCTATACGAGTTAATTAAGTCATGTGTACACTTTGTTCAGTGCACAAAGCGCGGCCTCGTCGACTATGCGGACATCGGCGGCGCGAGTGGCCTCGATCACACCAAAATGGAGCTCTACGATAGCATATGTGGACTCGACTCAAACGAAGGTAAATATACAAAAATTGTTGTTAATTTTGTAATTGTTTTCTTTAATTATATGCGTTTTTATTAAATATTAAAGAGGAGGAAGTGTTACCGCAAACCTTTTTACTGGATGAACGATTTTGATGATTCTATTCTATATGATAGCTATGCTCGATGTGGTTCAATTTGTATTTCTGTTTGGATGTATGTCAGTTTTATATATTTATAAAAATTATTTATTTATTATTATTATTTTTTGCGCTGGTTTCCGCCAAAAAGATGCCTCACATAAGTACGCAATCAATAATGGTTGCCTGTAAGAGATCACTTTTAGTGATAAGGCCGCCTTTGCTTCCTTACATATTCATTATTTTGTAATTCTTTATTTATTATGTGCTTATTATGTGCGTTTACTTTTATTGAGGATAACTCTCGTTTATCTTAACCAAATTGACAATTGAACAACATCATTTGACAATCTATCTGACAGTAACGTTTTTATGTTAAATGTGTTATTAGTGATATTGTATGCATAACCTTATTTAATCATATAAGTTCATAATTATAACATAAACATATTCAGTTTTTAAATATTTTCATAGTATTTAATGTTCATGCGCCTGTCGTGGCGCAGAGGCATAAGAGTGCGACTGTAAACGCGACAGGTTGTGGGTTTGATTCCCACTCCAGGAAATGTAAAATTTAGTATTTTCATTTCTTGGGCTTGGTAACAAGGCAAAGCGCGGCGTTGAGTTTCGCCACTCAACACGCAATGCCTCAATTCGGCGGAAAGTGGAGAACGGAATTGTTGAAAGGGAATGGAATGTCTTAACACTAGGTTCTCTGGTTCCCTCTGCCTACCCTGCTATATGCGGGTTACAGCGTGAAGCTTAAAAAATATATATATTTCATGTTCAAAATATTTGTGAAAATATCCATCGTGGCACAGAGTGATATGTCTGACTGTAAACAGAACACGAATGATTGTCTGTTCGCCTAGCATGGTAGTAAGAGAGAACCTATTATGAAGACATTCGCCGAAACTCCACGCTAACGCCGTCCCCGTTGACGCGTTAACAACGCGTTGTCTTTAGTTATTATATGTCACATTATTTAAACATGGATGTCAAACGCATGGTAACATTGTAACATTTATTTTATTAATTTAAATATGCTTTTTATGCAATATTTTAAAAATATATATTAAAAGCATTCTGCACTGTCTTCTCTATATAAACTAGTAATATTGCCAAATTTCAAGCTCCTCCGTCCGCTTAATTTTCGTAAAAATGGGTACAAAGTTTTTTGCATTTCATGTATTTAGTATCATAGATAATAGCGAAATCGTTACCAATTTCTTGTAAACTTAAATGTTTTACACAATAGTCTCATGTTTTAATGAACATGTGAAATACGAATTCGAGTGTTTTAAGACAAATAAGCGTAAACAAGTTAGGATATATTGATAAAGTTATAGATTGTTATTTAGAAACTAATATGAAAATGTCAATATTAGAAGAATTTGTTTGGTGGTAGGAGGTTCGTCCTCCGTCTGGCTCGCGACCACTATCATGTCAAAGACGAACCGCCAAATATCTTATGATGTGTTCCGGTTCGATGGCATGTAAGCCAGGTTTTCCCATTCCCACCCATCCTTTCCCCAAAATGTGGTGGTTCCGAGAACGGAATACTACAATGTCCTCCTCTTCCATCTGTATCCTCTAGGTTGGCAACGCATCTACAACATCTCTGGTGTTGTAGATGTTCATGGGCGGAGGTATCCACTTACCATCAGGTGGTCCTTCTGCTCGTTTGCCATCCGTTATCCATAATAAAAAAAAAAAAAAAAAAAAAAAAAAAATATTAGAACCATTTCGAAACAATATTCATCGAGTATAAGAAAATTACCTATTTAGTGACATAATCTAATACGTCTCATGGTGATTTGATATTTTTTTATATTAATTAATTTTTTGTGTTCATAGTTGTGGGATCAATTCCCAGTCAAGTCTATTATAGATAACAGTGGTGAGGGGTGAAAATTTTAAAAAGAAAAGCCAGTAGATCTTGGGAAGCCGGTATATGTTAAGAAAAGCCTGTATATATTTAGGGAAGCCGGTATAGCATGTTAAGTTTTTTAGCAATTTCACTATCGAATTTTGCGAACGACAAAAGTCGCTCATAATTTTTTTCAGAAAATTGATTGTCATTTACAAAAGGTAAGCCGGTGGGAATCGTTTTATATGGACGCCTCGCCGCTAAGATAAAACGTGGCGTTGAGTTCCGCTACTCAATAAGCTGTCTCGAATAAAAGTGGAAAGTGGAAGACCGGAGTGCCTTAACACTAGGTTCTCTCTTTATTCGGGATACAGCTCGAACCACAAAAAAGATAATTTCTGACATTTGACTACAAATTTTACAGCAAAATATAAAAAAAAATCAAGTAATTCAATCATGTTTAAAATGTTATCCAATTTTTGTATTCAGACAGTTTCATCGAAGATAGACGATAAAAGCTCTCTAACGTGAATCACTTGCAATCGAATCATGTCATTGTACATGAAAATGGAGTCAATTTTTCCAACGAAATTGAAAGCCCTTTGACACTTGTCCGAGAAGATTAGGTTCTTATTTATATATTCACTTATTTTTTTAGCCTCACGCTGTGTCACGCATATAGCAAGGTAGGCAGAGAGAATCCCAGGGGCTAGTGTTAAAACACTCCGTTCTCTTTTAACATTCCCGTTCCCCACTTTCTGCCGAAATGTGCGCATCTTATTTATATATTTTTTAAACAATTATCCATTATGTTAAATACAGCGGTTTTAAAATCACGTGTCTACTTTTTACTGTCATGCAATTTTGCATTTTGTGGATTGGGCAGAGGAACTTAGTGTAAAGACACTCTGTTTTATACTTTCTGACCTTATAACAGATTATTTCTAAAATATATCATTAAGGCATACGTAACTTAACGCTGTGCTTTGTCCAACCTAGTGTAATTGTGTTATAAAGTATATTCTTATTTTTATGTAGCAGCTTTTTCACTGAATTCCTATATTTCACGTCTGTTTTGTTAAATGGCAATTTTTAATAAATGTCTTTGAATGCTGAAACTTTCTACTGAAAATGGTAAACAGCAAAAATTGTAACAACCATATTAAATATGAATGAATAGATCCGGTCAGGCTTTTGGGTGCTTGGACGTAATATTCAGATTCTATTTCCCTTTTTAATTTAAGGTGATTTTTAATGTATTTTATATCACAACATAAAATACTCGTATAGTGGTAAAACAAAGTAATACATTTCGACTAACAATAAAACAGACCTTTTTTTTATTTAACAAAGATTCATTTAAACAAAGCAAAGCGCAGCGTTGAGTTCCGCCACTCAACACGCAATGCCTCAATTCATTGATTGAGGGGAACGGAAATCTTAATATTACGGAATGTCTTACCAATAGGTTCTCAAGTTCCCTCTGTCTTTGACTTTGTGCGGCATACAACGAGAAGCCAAAAAAATATATGTACTTATATAGATAGATTGAAAAAACTTTACTGCACACTTGAAATGATACATAAAGAAAATTTTAAATAATATAACAAATGCACAAAGGCGGCCTTATCACTAAAAGTGATCTCTTCCAGGAAACCTAACTGAACGGACAGATAAAAACGGGCACAGTGCGGTGCAAAAATTATAGCAGAAAACAGAAATAACTAAATAAATAAATTAACCTAAATACTGTTAAACTTACATACATACATATATACCAATATAATAGTATACATACATGCATAAATACATACATATATACATACAAACATACATGCATATATACATAAGTATATTTATCCATACTTAAATATATATATTTGAATTCAGTTGAAATTATTTCTATTATTTCTGCAAAAGATTAAGTGATCATTAGCATTGTTTGAAATAGATACATATGTGTACAAAAGCTACGTTAACCGTATTCCATCACAAAGTGACAAGTATACAGCGCGTTGCAAACATGTTTCAGTGGTATTTAAGTACAATTCAAATGGTGTTTCATTGTAGAGCCATTGTTTTGAATGTATTTTCAAGTAATTAGCTACTATTATGGCGTATTGCTTTGTATTTTCAATTCCTGAATAGCTTGACGTTTTTTCTGTATATCAATGTAGGAGAAAATCTATTAACGAAACACTCTTTCCTTCGTTTTTCACTGAAATTTGAGATATTAAGTGTTAAGGAGGAACTCAACGTCACGCTTTGTTTTTCTAGAACATAAATTATGCATACATAGCTTCACCCTGTATCCCGCATATAGCAGGGTAGGCAGAGGGAACCTAGTGTTAAGACACTTTGTTCCCCATTTTCCGCAGAATTGAGGCATTGCGTGCTGAGTGGGGAACTCAACGCTGCGCTTTGTCCTGTTATCAAACCCAGGAAATGAAAAATTCTATTTCCTGTAGTGGGAATCAAACCTACAACTTTTTATGCATTATTTAAAAAAATATTAGCATTCTGCACTGCAAACTATAATTGTGCCAAATTTCATGCTCCTCAGTCCGCGTAGTTTTCGTAAAAAAGAGTACAAAGTTTTTGCTTCACGTATTTAATCATAATAATCATAATCATAATCATATTTATATGTAGATTAATTTTGAAACTGATAAAAGCGTTAATATATATTTATTTCCAGCCCATCGTCCAATCCTAGTCGCCTGTGAGGACACTGTGGTACGGCTGGTATCAAGCGGACGGTACCAGAACTCAGTCACTCTCGCCTTCACTCCACTCCCCTTGGAACACTACGAACACGCCGATCTGATCTGCGGCATCAACGACATATAAACTATGAATTTGGCATCGATAAAATATTTCTTAGAATTAACGGTTAAATTTCGTTTTTGAAATAACAGTATTGATAATTATAATGAAAATTTCAGGTAGTAATGTATTATTATATAATATTAAACTCTATATAATATACTCGCGTACTTTGTCATTGTTTAATTGTAGAAGTGCTCGTATATACTTACTTATATCTAGTCAATCGGTAACGGGTTCACCCTAGCCACCTAATAAATTAGTTTATATTGACAGCTTGTTTTATTTCGACATGATCGAAAACATGGCGTCTCTTAAATATTTATTATTTTTTTTATTGCGCTGAACTTTAATCCCGCTACCTGTTACGCTTCCACCTCCACAGGTTGACTGGAAGAGATCTTTTCTAGAGATAAGTCCACCTTTGTCGACATCCAGTTCTATTGTCTTTTATTGTTTTTATAAACCTTATGTGCAATAAAGAATATTATATATTATATGTTGTGATATAAAATAAATTCTTTAAAAAATCATCTAAAATTAAAAAGGGAAATTCAATCCAAGCACCCAAAAGCCTGACCGAATCTATTCATTCATATTTAATATAGTTGTTACAATTTTTGCTGTTCACCATTTTCATTAGAAAGCTTTTTCTAAGCTTCAGCACTCAAAGACAATAAAAGATATATAAATAATAATAAAAGATATATAAATATACTTGTATATATATAACGCCAGTCGTGGTGCAGAGGCACAAGTGTGCGACTGTAAACGGAATTTCTCATTTCCTGGGCTTAGTAACAAGGAAAAGCGCGGCGCGTGTATCCCACATATAGCAGGGTAGGCAGAGGGAACCTAGTGTTAAGACACTCCGTTCCCCACTTTCCACCGAATTGTGGCATTGCGTGTTGAGTGGCGGAACTCAACGCCGCGCTTTTCCTTGTTACCAAACCCAGGAAATGAAAATACTAACATTTCCTGGAGTGGGAATCGAACCCACAACCTGTCGTGCTTACACGTTGTTACACGCTTGCCTCTGCACGACAGGCGTTAGTAATGATAAAAAAAATATTTCAATAATTCTCCCTCCGTTGAATTTAAGATCAATATTTTGTGGTAGCGTTACACTTCAAATTAGTTGTTTTGATTTTCAAATCTTTATAAAAGTAATAAACGGTATGGATTTTAAGCAATATAGTGAATTTATAAAAGAAATAATGAAGCTAAAGAACATTTTTTTTAGTTTCACGCTATTTCCCGTACATAGAGTAAGCAGAGGGAACCTAAGCACCTTCTGTTGAGACATTCCGTTCTTATAAGACTTTCGTTGCCCACTTTTCGCCAAATTGCCATTGCGTACTAAGGAGCGGAACTCAACGCCGCGCTTTGCCTTGCTACCAGAGCGAGGAAATGAAAAAACTAAATATTAATTATTATGAATATACCATATTTACAAAGTGGTTGCTTAATGTTCCTTTTGAGTATTTTAAGTCCACGCAAAAGTTGTTAATGTCAAAGTACCCAAATATAACGAATTTGAATTCGGTTGACCTCATTACAATATTTTTCAGTGTCACGTCGCGGTATTTTTTCATAAAACTAATTTTGATCTGAAACTCAATTTGCTAACTTCTTTAAGAATAACTTAATATTATAATAATTTATTCTTTTATATTGTGCTACTTTGTTTTTAAATGAAATTAAATGTTTCTAGTATTTTTTATAAAGTCAAAGTCAAAGTCAAAGTCAAATAATTTTATTCAAAATAAGAAGTTACAAGCTTCATTTTTTGAACGTCAAATAATTTACCACCGGTTCACTAAATTTAAGACCTGAGAAGAACCGGCGCAAGAAACTCAGCGGGACTTATTTATTTTTTTTTTATTTTTTTTATATTCGACAATGGTTTACAATTCTTTATTATTGGCAATGATACCTTTGAAACAGACTGAAAAATTGTGATTTACACTAGAAATTGGAACTGTAAGTAAAGAACGGTGTACTAGGTAAGTGAGATAAAGTGTACATCAGTAGCGAGGGGTGAGTATATTAAAAAGGAAAGCCGGTATATATATTTAGGGTATATATATTTACATCATATATACCTAACTTCACGGTTTATCCCTAGCGGGGTAGTCAGAGAGAACAGAGCGCCAAACGCTACGGTCCCTGCATACCTCTTTCGCCTCGTCCACAGTTATTAACCTCTTCATGCATGCCCTCCGGGGGGTCCTCATGCTTTTTACGTGACCTTCCTTTAGTATCACTGATACTGTGTTCTCGGAGGTCAACCGAGGTCTCCCCTTACCTCTCTTGCCGCTCACCTTTGCTTCATATAGACAGGTATAAGCGAGAATGAAGAAGAACTTGCTCAGGTGGTTTGGGCACGTCGAGAGGATGAGTGATGAGAGAATTGTGAGAAAGATATATGAAACATCATATATAAGTACTTCGATATAAGCACAAATAGGTTTACAGAAATAGAGGGAAGAAGTTTAAAAGCGAGATTTTACCACTAAAGGGAGATTTGACTGTTTAGACCTAAGTGTAGGCCACTCCGATCCCCTCTACCTGTAACACAATAGGCTCTTCAAGCACACGGAAAAAAGAGTAGAATTCATGTCACTTCTACTAATTTTTTTATCTTCACGTAGTATAGAACGGTGAAAACTAACGTCGTTCTTTTTCTATAAGGTCATAGAGCAAAATATTATTTTATATATGTCGTGGCGCAGAGGCACAAGCGTGCAACTGGAAACGCGACAGGTTGTGGGTTCCATTCCCACTCCAGGAAATTTAAAAGTTAGTATTTTCATTTTCTTTGGTTTGGTAACAAGGCAAAGCGCGGCGTTGAATTCCGCCACTCAACACGTAATGCCTCAATTCGCCGGAAAGTGGGAAACGGAATTGTTGAATGAGAACGGAGTGTCTTAACACTAGGTTCTCTAGTTCCCTCTGCCTACCCTGCTATATGCGGGTTACAGCGCGAAGTTAAAAAAAAATCCTCACCTTGATATCGAACCCATAACTACCACCTATACAATCGCGTGCTCGCAACTCTGTCAAATCAAATGCATGCAATTTGCTATTTAGATTAACTTAGCAAGCTTAATGGAAAGTTGACTGTTGGTTAAGAATTTTAAATTATATTTGAAAACAAGTTTCTTTAGTAAATATAAAATTGACTTGAACAGCATAAGCAAGCAGCTACAAATAGAGCTTGTCTCGTAGATTGTTCTTTCATGGTTATTTTTTTATGTTTTATTAATTTTAAAAGGACACAATATGACTTTTTTACTTGAAAATATCATATGTATTTTGTGAAAATAAGTGGAATATGCGTCATAGTTGCGAATTCAAATTCTATACGTACAAAAACAATTTAAAAAATCATCAACTCAATTTCAAGTCAAATTTCCAAATCAAGAGAATTCTGGAGTGGGAAATGAATCATAAAATTGAAATTATTAATATAAAAAGAGAAAGGAGTCTCTAAACACAATGTTTTCATTGCATACCTATATTTTTTTATAGCTTCACGCTGTATCCCGCACATAGCAGGGTAGACAGAGGGAACTAGACTTAAGACACTCCGTTCTCAAACCTGTAAATATCACCTACAAAGATGAATAATATATAAAAAATAGACATATTAATATCTTATCTTTTTTTTTGTTAACTTCATGCTGTATCCTACATATAGCAGGGTAGGCAGAGGGAACCTGAGAACCTAGTGTTAAGACACTCCGTTCTCTTACAACAATTCCGTTCCCCACTTTCCGCCAAATTGAAGCATTGCGTGAGTGTGTTGAAGTTGTAGTGAGTGGCGGAACTCAACGTCGCGCTTTGCCTTGTTACCAAACCCAGGAAGTGAAAATACTAATATTTCCTGGAGTGGGAATCAAACCCACAATCTGTCGTGTTCACAGTCGCACGCTTGTGCCTCTGCGCCACGACAGGCGTAATATCTAATCTTCTGACATTAATTCGCGTACAATACTTATACAGTTTCAACCAATTCATTAAAGTAATAAAAAGTTTGTATTCAAACTTTTCTACCCTTTACGTGTTTAATTTCAGTAAACCGCGTCTTGAAATACGCCTACAGCTAAAAGTCAATATCCTCTAATTAAGAATTCCTTCACGGATTAACTGATTTTTTAGAGCGTTAATAATATGTTGTTTCCTTTCTCATATTTTTGTTCATAAATATTATTAATGGTACAAATATTAGGTTAATAAATATAAAATAAATAGCCTAATAATATGATCCGTTGAAGCGTAAAATATGTGTTGCCTTAGTAACGTTTGATATATACTTTCTACAAATATATAATACTAACTGTTTTCCGCGGCTTCATTCGCATAGTCACTAAAATTTCATACTAGATACATACATACATAGCTTTACGCTGTATCCCGCATATAGTAGGGTAGGTAGAGGGAACCTAGTATTAAGATACTCCGTTCCCCACTTTCCGCAGAATTAAGGCATCGCATGCTGAGTGGCGGAACTCAACGCCGCGCTTTGCCTAGTTACCAAACCCAGGAAATGAAAAATTCCATTTTCTGGAGTGGGAATCGAACCCATAGTACATTCTATTTCGTATTATAAATATTTTTTTAATAAAAATTATCCTATCCTATGTCCTTTTTAATACCTCTAAGAATACGAGTATATGTTCAAATATATTCAATTGAGTAGTTTAGATGGTTTTTTTAAGGAGCGTAAGGAACAATAAAAGAATTTTCTGAAAGACAATGGGCGAAAATTAAATTTCCCCTTACGTTTATAAAATAATTACTAGTGTCCCCGTTGACGCGTTAATAACGCCTTGTCTTTAGCAATGTATGTAGATGTCACTTTATGTATACATGGATGTCAAACCATGGCAGTGCGTGTAATATTTATTTTATTAATTTAATATACTTTTTATGAAATATTTAAAAATAATATTAACATTCTGCACTTTTTCTCTATATGAACTATAAGTGTACCAAATTTCATGCTCCTCCGTCCGCATAATTTTAGTAAAAAGGATACAAAGTTTTTACTTCACGTATTTATATATAGATAGTGGAAATTACATAGTTATCATAAAAAAGTCACAAGCCATAACTCATTAAAAGAAAAAGTTATTTTACTTTCATCTCCCAAATTATTTCTCCAGTTCTTTTAAAAATGTAATTTAAAACTTATAAGCAATTGCTTATTACTACTACTTAAAAGAAAACAAATATAAGTTGGCTTCAAACATTGATATAAATGAGTGCAATTACTGTAATCAAGAAAAATGAGACAGGGGTAAGCTTACGTTTTAGAGTAGAGGGCGCACATATAAAAACTTAATATTTCTAATTTAAATTGCATTTTTTGTGTTGATGGAGAGAAACTCTAAAATAAGAAAAGTCACTACGTTCTCCGCTTTCTAGTTTGAATGATAAAAAAAATTATTTGATAAGAGCAACTGTTGAGTTTCTTGCCGGCTTTTCTCAGCAGAACTGCCTTCCGAGCCGGTGGTAGCTTCCGTTAGGACTGGCACGCCTGACACCATTGTAAATTGACGATTCGAAAGTTCTTATAATAGCCTACTTGAATACGAAGGCGAAGGCGAAGGCGAAGTGATCTTGTGTTCCTTATACTCTTTGACATTTAGTATATTCCCAAGATGTCCCTTTTATTTCTAATACAATATTATTAAAGCTTTAAAAATGTATATATAAGTATATTATATCTAGAATCTTTTCCGGTTGAATGAAGTTTAAGGTCAGTGGCGTGCAATTGTAGAGGCCTATGGAGGAATGCTGACGATGACATTTTACGAAGTGTTTTCCAGTGGTAGCTTATTCTAATGTCATTATATATATCAAAGTGTAAAAGTATACAATAATTTTTATTTCTAAACGTTATAAGTCTAGAATTTGGTGTAAAAATTGATAATAAATAAAAAAAACGCAGCTTCACGTTTTAGGTGTTCTATAAAATTAATTTAAAAAACAGCTCAAAAGACATTCAGTACACTTTTCTTAACTTCACGCTGTATCCCGCACATAGCAGGGTAGGCAGAGGGAACCAGATAACCTAATGTTAAGACACTCCGTTCTCTTAAGATTTCCGTTCCCTACTTTCCGGCGAATTGAGGCTTTGCCTTGTTACCAGAGTGAGGAAATAAACTAAATACTCCGCATAACAGTATAGAGACAACCTAGAGTCAAGACACTATTCGCCGGTTTCTGCCTGAATTCGAGACATTGAGTGTTGGCGGAAATAAACACCGCGCTTTGTACTACCAGAGCCGCGAATTGAAAATAAAATATATAAATCAAAGGTACAAGAACGGAAATGTTAAAAGAGAACGGAGTGCCCTAGGACTAGGTTCTCTGGCTGCCTACCATATGTACGGGATACGGCGTGAAGCTAAAAAAAATTAAAAGTATCTTTTTTTTTTAACTTCACGCTGTATCCCACATATAGCAGGGTAGGCAGAGGGAACCTGAGAACCTAGTGTTAAGACACTCCGTTCTCTTACAACAATTCCGTTCCCCACTTTCCGCCAAATTGAGTCATTGCGTGTTGAGTGGCGGTACTCAACGCCGCGCTTTGCCCTTTTACCAAACCCAGGAAATGAAAATACTAACATTTCCTGGAGTGGGAATCAAGCCCAAAACCTGTCGCGTTTACAGTCGCACGCTTGTACCTCTGCGCCACGACAGGCGAACCCCTATCATTTTCAAACATTTTGTTTAGTTGTTTTATTTTTATCAAATAAACTAAAAATATATGGGATGCCAAATAAAACCATAATATTTAATTAAAATTTATTGAATAATTGTCTGAATAAAGATATGTTATTTGATATTTAAAGCAAACAATTATAGCTATTCTAAAGTATTCTGATAAAAATGTTTCGCCTACAATGGAGTAAAGTGCGCGTGTACAGTCAACGTCATATTACATTAACAAATTGTACTTTACAATAAATGTATTTTACTTCAAACACTAACAATATTTAAATATCTATGTATACTATTCATAATTTAATATAATATAGAAAGTGATCTAATTTTAGTATCAAACAGTTGATAGGAGCTATGTGTAATCTTAAAAAGTTGATAAATATGGCGATGACTGTACACATTGAAACAATGATATAATTGAATTGCTACCTATTTTCTTTATAGAATACAATTTTCTAATAACAACTAAATAGAGGAAATTATTTAATTTTTTTTAAACTTGGCCTACTTTATCGTTCCAAATTCAGTTATTTTGCGATAATCTGCTTATTTGAAGTCAATAATGGATAAAAGTTAGCAATATATTTAGTGAAAATATAACTATATAGTGAAAGGAAGCTTAATATTTACAATGTTGATAATTATATTCAGAAGCAAAATGATGGTAATCGTTATATATATATGTAACTTATATATATATATATATATATATATATATATATATATATTTATATTGCTAACAACAATATATATATATATATATATATATCTTTCTCTCCATATCACTCCCCATATACTCTATATAAATAGTAAAAAGTTAATTAAATTAAAAATGTAATTATTATTAAGCTTTTTGCATTTATTAGTAATATATTTGACTAGAAGTATGAAATAACAATAATATTTATATGTTCTCTATATTTTTTAATAGGTAAGGAACAAGTAGACCAAGTTCTAATAAAAAACATATATATATCTAAAGCATCAGCGTACATTGAAATCCAAAATTGTTATTCAGATATTGTCAATGTCATTTTGCATTTTTCAGTTTATATGTATTTATATGCACACCGATATGTATACATTACATAGCACCTAATTTAAGCGATACCTACGTACAGTAAAGACAGTTTATTATTAATTATAATTGTAAAATATATTATATATGTAAAATATATTATAACTATACTTAAAAGGATTTTTTTAAAGGAATATTTTGTTTGCGATAGAAGTTGTTTAAATTATAAAATAATTTGCCAAGTTTTAACATATATATGTATATTTTCAGTGTTTAACATTTAGTTTTAAAGAAAAATTTCAAAAATGAAGAGTAAAATAATTAATTTGTTGTTCACTTTACTATATTTTGCATTTATATTTTAAATATTATATAATTTTATAAAAACACAATATATACATAAATTTGAAAATTACAATTATATTGGATACAGAAAATTTCTGTAACTTAGTAAAGAACTTACAAAATGAAAAATCTAAAGTAAATTATATCTTTTTTAAATTATCAAATAAAAGATGAATTTTGATCAATATTTAAACATAATATTTAGGTCACAGTTCGCCTTAAGCTATTCCTACGCCCTTCTAAAAGTGTCAACATCAATTCTTGCATAACATATAAAAGCACACAAATAACATTAATCATTTAAATTCTAACAAACAATACAATTTCTAAGGAACTACACATTTATTAATCATTATAAGATCTATTTATGTAAATAATAGGGAATATTACCATAAATATATAAATTAATTTTGTTCACGAAAAAATATTTAAAATAAATTGTATTTTATATTATAGAGAAAAAGGTTTAATCTATTTGAGTTGTTTCTACTGCTACCTTATTTATATAACTATACTAGGTCTAAACGATACAATGAAATGGGATCACCATTTAAATGTGCAAATAATTTCATGAAAATTAATTTATACCGGAATATTATATATTATTATGCAATTTAATTAAATTTATTAAATTATCTTTTAATTTTAATTTAAAACGAGTTAAAAGAATACATGAAACTAGTTAAAATCACATACAACGCAACATATTTACTCTAAACGTCAACATTTTTTCTTATAATAATTATATTATTCACAGATTACATATTGAAAAATATAATACGTCAATATTTGTTAAAATTAGTTTAGGCCTGTACAAAATAAAACTACACATATTCGAGAGCGGAAATTAAAAAAAAAATTAAGTGATGAAATAAGTATGTTTATTAATTTATTTTTAAATTAATTATCTATTGAAAACATATATTATGTCAAATGTTGCCAGTTACTAAATATTTACTTTCATTATTAATTTACAACTAATTAAAGCTATCCCATACAACTTCTCAAATTGTGCTTAATTCGACGAAAAAGCGAGATGGTGCCTTGTATCATAACTATGTTACTTGAGAAGGACTTTCTTGAAATACTATTCAGTGGACAGATGCCAGTGTAAATTTACACTACGACGTGCTTACAACGCTTAATAAGATGTGGCCTACTATATTTCCTCTAATACAGATGTATAAGTGAACTATTAAACAGATAAGCAAAGATGTCAGATAGAAATTATTAATTTGTGTAAGAAAATTATTTTAATAAAAAATCAAAATCGTATAAAATAGATATTTAAGTCCATTCATTTGAAAATTTATATTTTAATATTGATTTACTAATTAATATCTTACTAAAAAATGCGAACATTTAAGTGATTAATATATTTCTTTATTCTAAAAATTCTCATTTTGCATTTGAAAATTAATTTTCAAAAATAATAATTTAATTGGTTAGTTTGTTTATAGTACATACATCTTTCTAGATTTAAGCACACTCATCTATTTAATAGCTCACCTATATAACATAACACATTCTAATTAAAACATGGCAACACCAAATGGCACATAAGTGTTGTGCAAAACCATTCTATCTATTTAAACTTGTCCAAGATAGTAATTGACAACCGCATATAAATATTTATCGCTAAAACAGATTGGAGTCGTATAAAATTGACAATATATGACAAAATAAATGAATTTATAAATTTTAAATCAATAAAATAAAAAAATATATAAATTAAATTAATAACCATATTTTTTTTTATTTTATTTTTTTTTAAAACGCTATGCAACAGGCTAGACTAATTTCATACGACTCGCATCTCATACAAATACCATGTTTTAAATTTTATCAAATTCATAAGACGATTTACTTTTAAAGCATTTTACGCATACTGCACCGATGAAAAGTTTTTCACTAATTTGACATATTTATTATTAAATAATAAATTGTTGGTAAGATAATTGGTAGTTTTGGAGTTTTATTAGTTATTGAGTGCATTGATACATGTTCTAATATTGTTACATGTCTATTTATAACTTCTAATAAATTTTAAAATCGTTTTTAAATTGATATGTTTAAGTTTCGTTTTTTTTTTTTACAAAATTTTTAACTGTCATATTGTTATGGCAAACTGAGCAGTATTCGTGGTCGCTTTTCACTACAGAATAGTTTTGCACGGCAGTGCGTTCATACCTCGTGTAAAATGCATTACGTGTTTTAATATTTAGAACTACTAAAGTCTAAGGTACAATAACCGTCCCATACGTACATAGAAAATTGTATCTTTTGGATACAGCGACCTAATTTAGAAGGATTTATTTACAAAATATAGAATTATTTGTTTTGAAGTCATAAGAATTGGATATCATAAGTAGTACGTCGCACCTCGTGGTACGAATCGATAGCGCCTAAATAGTAAATATATATTGATAAAAATTCGTCACAGCGTACACTCCTATAAATACATATATAATATAAAATTCTAAAATCGCCCTATTCAAGATATGTATCGATTGCTATCCAAGCAGAGGCACACATTGATATGTTTAGTGAAAAATTTCAATGCCTTAAAAGCTGAGCATCGCTTCAATAGTTAAAGCCGATGTAAACTCTAGTTAACCTAACACACAGTTAAACGAACGGGGATTCCCGAACTAAACGTTACCCAGGACCAGATTTGGGGAGACAGGGGTTAAAACTCCAGTTATGTTAAGAAAAATTCTTTTTTGTATTTTTTTTTTGTGGTTTTCCTATTTATTAAAAAAACCATACTGTTCGTGTCTCTGCTTCTGTAGTCCGGCCCTGGCCACTTTCCACAGTACCTACAATCTACAGGTAGAGGAACATCGTGACATCTACTCACTTAAGCGCTACATTCCTTACAAGTAAATACAGAGATTATAAAATATGTTTTTCTTATAATAATATATAATGCAATTTTCGCTATTATTTCCTTCCTATGGGACTATAAAATTAAAATATAACAAGATACTTAATAATAGCATTTGCAGTGTAAATACCTAATTTCAAAGTTCCCGTGCCATTCTTTAATAACTTCTATAAGATTTTCATAATAATAATATTAAATAAATTTAATTTGTTGGCTGTTTATAGTGCCACTGTAATCGCCAGCGTAGTTAGTAATACGAGAGGCAGGGTAGTCCCCGCTACGCTCGAGTATGGCCCAGTGACGGCTCCATCGCAAGGTACGTGCTCCAATTCTGGAAAAATAACAATAAATTATTTATAAAAAATGCCTCAAAATTATGCAAATCCATAAACAATAATTTAACGAAAAATTGAAATAGGACGAAGTAAAAAAATATTACACGAGATCTTTTAGTGTTGAAACAAAATATTAGATTTCTATATTAATCGTAACCTAATGTATTAACATTTTTGACAAGTTTAATGACAGTATTTTTTATTCATTTCGCTTAACAACAACAAAATCGATAGCTGACAAATCACGTGTGAAACTAATAATTTTGTATAACATGAAGCAAAAAGTATTTTTTTAATCGCTATTAAAGCTTTAAACGGGTTGTTTGCCTTTGATTTTTCTTGATAAAAAAATGTACAATGACAAGTATGAGTGACAAATGACGATAATACGAACGTATATTTATAAACGTTACAATAAATATATTAACATACGGTACTACCACAATTTTAACTTATGTTTAGTACATAATAAGGTATACGCATGTATAATAAAATCCCAGAAATAATTACAGATATGCCACTTCCACAATTTAAAGTTAAGATTAAGAACATATTATTGAAAAAAAGTATATTGTTCTGTCCAAGAATACTATAATGATGTCAATGTGTGGAAATAAATGCTGTAGACGCTCACCCGGGAGGCTCATCATAGTTGTATATTTATTGTAAAAATTTTATTTGAAAAGAGTAACTGTTGAGTTTCTTGCTGGCTGTTCGCAGCAGGACTGCCTTCCGAGCCGGTGGTAGCTTCCGTTAGGACTGACACGACTGACACTTGACGATTCGAAAGTGCTTGAATAGTTACTACCTACTTGAATAAAGAATATTCTGAATTTGATTTTAATGTAAAACGAGTGTAGTAACAGCTAGAGCAAAATTTAAAAGGCTATTAATCGATCAATTACTTATAGAGACGAATTTGTATTAATTAAATAAATTAAGCAAGTATACGGGTAATAGAAATTAAAAAGACAAGGTATAGTCTTCTTCTTCTTCTTCGTGTCAATGAATTAGATGTCTAAATGATGTTTTGCCAGTACGTAGCCACGTTGACTGCATCATCTGTGGCCTCAATAAGATCGTTGTTTGAGCAGGTGAACGGGCAGTTGGGACAGGCAAGCAAGTGTGCCATAGTTTGTGGGTTGATACCAAAGTCACAAGACGTGTGACCCTATCGTGTATCCCCACTTTGCAAGGTGTTCTTTGCAAAGTGTACTACATACTCGTATAATAAAAACATATCACTTTACTGTCTGTATTGCTTCGATAATTTTTTTGAACGTTTTGCTTAAGATTGATTACTAGAATAATTTAATGTTTCATCCAATATGTAGCAGATTCGTATACTAATTTAGTTTTTATATAAAATTTAACACACTCCACAGGTAGATTGGACATTACACCATCACCATATCCACTTTTGTAAACGAATAATTTTATTATTTTTTCTTATATCATCTTTTTATGGATAACGGATGGCAAACGAGCAGAAGGACCACCTGATGGTAAGTGGTTACCTTCGCCCATGAACATCTACAAAACCAGAGATGTTGTAGATGCGTTGCCAATCTACAGAATACAGATGGAAGGGGAGGACAATGTAGTAGTCCGCTATCGGAACCATCACATTTTCGGGAAAGGATGGGTGGGAAAGGGGAAAACCTGGCTTACATGCCATCGAACCGGAACACATCATTAGATATTTGGCGGTTCGTCTTTGACATGATAGTGGTCGCGAGCCAGACGGAGGACGAACCTCCTACCACCAAACAAAATATCATTTTACAAATACGATAAAAATATTCATCAATATCATTAAAAATTTTCTTTTCACACTTAAAAAACCTAAACGGGTTTCCTATTCTATGATAGACTCAAACGAATTATATTATGTTAACCATATGAAACAAGAACTATAAATAAATGTATGACTATAACATATAAAGTCACTAAGCGACATTACACTTCATTAGTTATTGTACTTAACATAATTTATTGGTTCGAGACGTAATAATTTAAGCTCATTTGGCAATTTGCGCATAATATAATAAGTATATTTACTAGATTTGTTTGGTGGTAGGAGGTTCGTCCTCCGTTTGGCTCGCGACCACTATCATGTCAAAGACGAACCGCCAAATATGTTGTGATATGTTCCGGTTCGATGGCATGTAAGCCAGGTTTTCGCCTTTCCCACCCATCCTTTCCCCAAAATGTGGTGGTTCCGATAGCGGACTACTACATTATCCTCCCCTCCCGTGTGTATCCTCTAGGTTGGCAACGCATCTACAACATCTCTGGTGGTGTAGATGTTCATGGGCGAAGGTAACCACTTACCATCAGGTGGTCCTTCTGCTCGTTTGCCATCCGTTATCCATAATAAAAAAAAAAAAAAAAAAAAAAAAAAAAAAAAATAAAAAAAAAAAAAAAAAAAAAAAAAAAAAAAAAAAAAAAAAAAAAAAAAAAAAAAAAAAAAAAAAAAAAAAAAAAAAAAAAAACGCGACAGGTTGTGGGTTCGATTCTAACTCCAGGAAATGAAATTTTCTGGGTTTGGTAACAAGGCAAAGCGCGGCGTTGAGTTCTACCACTCAGTAACACAACGCCTCAATTCGGCGGAAAGTGGGGAACGGAGTGTCTTAACACTAGGTTCCCTCTGCCTACCCTGCTACATGCGGGATACAGCGTGAAGCTATGTATATATGTATGTATACAAAAATAATCTTTAAATTAATTCTGGTTGGTGATCAGAAACTACGTACATGTATAAACCACGTAAAGTCTTTTATGTCCACAATGATAATCAAAAATATTAGGCCTGGACGACGCCCTGTCCAGTTTCTTATACGTGTTCATCATGAGAATCCGCAAATATAGTAAAACTAAATGATATGAATACATTGTCATTTTTATATTAAAAAAAGGTAACTTCCAACTTACATAATAATAATGAAACATACATAAATATAACACAATCGAACCTCCTTTTTTTCTTAAGTGTATAAAAAAGAACCAATAGCAAGTTATAGATATAAGAGAGTTAACTTTATTAAAACAATTTGAAACTTTACTAAAACCATAATACAAACATTACGCGGACGGAGGAGCATGAAACTTGGCACACTTATAGTATATAAACTATAAGTGTGCCAAGTTTCATGCTCCTCCGTTCGCGTAATGTTTGTATTATGCGAAGGAGTGCAGAATGGTAATATGTTTTTAAAATAATACATAAGACACTATCATGGTTTGACATATATGCTTATATAAAGTGACATATATGTACATTGCTAAACACAACGCGTCATTAACGCGTCAACAGTGGCTCTACTATAAATAAAAAGCGTATAATCCAAAGATCGTATACCCACCATTAAGTTTATTCAGGAAGTCATTCCAAAACGCGCAAGCCGAGGCGCGGGGTCCGCGCGGACCGGCCGGGCCGCTCGTGCCGTCCGCCGTGTATGTGTAGTAATGTGGCGATGACCGCGAGTACAGTGGCCACTTCTCGTCTGGCTTGTGTGGCTTGCTATAATCATGTTGTGATGCCTTTAGTTTATTGACATTGGAAGTAATAAATTTTTTTGAAGTTATAATGTGTTAATTACACAACTAAATGAAAAACATATTAAAAATGGATATAGAACGCATGGCTTAGCGGTCAGAGCGCTAGGTCGGTTTCCAAGAGGCGCGGATTCGAGTCCCGCTGCTTTCAAATTTTTATACGTTTTCTTAATAAGTATCTGTTAAATGTTTTTTTTAGAAAATGGATAACGATTTTGAACGTAGAAGGATTTCAACTCACGCCTCTTGGAAACCAGTTCTAGTGTTTCCATCACTAATCCGTACGTTCTAAAATAATCCTTGGGGTAGCAGAAATTTGAAATGTCTTAACAAAGATACCACTAACTATAAAAGTAAGTTGTAAAAGCATATAGGGATATCATTTAACTATCATTTAGGGTAAGGGAAACATTTTGAAAAATGTTTCCCTTACCCTAAGTCAATATGTTTAAATTAATACATTTCATTTTATTACTGTGGAAGCTAATTACAGGTTTGAACCTAAACTTAATATTTGAAATAAAAATTATTGAGCTTTACGCCGACTCTTCTAGGTAGAATCTTCCGAGCCGGTAATAGCATCCTGTAAGGACTGACAATACTGACATTTTAATGTTATTTAAAAATCAATATTTTAATTGTGCTTTTTTAATATATGTAAAATATTCAATGAAAATAAATACAATTAGTCTCTAAGAACATCTGCATTTATAAATCCAATACTACACCAATTATTGGTAAACTGAACAATAAAATTTGTCTCTTCTAAAAACGCCTTTATCGAAAATATATGTTTTTTATTCACCAGTTGTTTAAGTATCATTGACTTTACTTTTTAAAATTGACAAAAATAACAGGTTTGATTGGTATATATATATGAAAACTTTTTTTATATTTTTTTATACACGAGTGTGTATACATACGTCATATGTGAGTACATACGTCAGTAACATCACTGTGCGATTAATTTTGGGTTCGATTCCCTCTCGACGGAATGTCTACATTTAGAAAAAGCGTGATGCAGCCCTATTATTTGTCATGGCAACATATTATAACAAATATACTTACTGTGAAATATGCAACATTTTTCGTAGTTATAATATTGATTAATTTGTACTATTTTTTTTTCTAACTTCACGCTGTATCTCACATATAGCAGGGTAGGCAGAGGGAACCAGAGAACCTAGTGTTAAGACACTCCGTTCTCTTACAACAATTCTGTTCCCCACTTTCCGCCAAATTTGTACTAAATAACAGGTTTAAATTAATTGCACCCACTTTTCTAGGTAACTTAGACAAAATTGAACTATTATGTCAACAATAAGGTTATTCACTTTTAATATGGAACTGGTAAAAAATTATAATCGAGCAATGTAATGGAGACGAAACACGTTTGAAAATGACAAAAAGCGTTTCCGATACCAAGAAATTATTAGTTTAAATTAAGTCATGTCGACAACTAAAATGTTGATTTTTTTTTGCAAAAGAGATGTTAATGTCGATAAACATTTGTTAAAACTTTTCTTAAAAAAAATAAAAAATATTACAAAGCTTTTCTCTCCCTTCGCAGTCGACTCTTTTGTATAATACAGTTCGTGTTGTAAAATTTTACATCAGTTTATCATTAAAAAGGAAAACAAACATATGGTAACGAGACAAAGCGCGGCGTTGAATTCTACCACTCAGCACGCAATGCCTCAATTCGGCGGAAAGTGGGGAACGGAAATGTTTAAAGAGAACGGAGTGTCTTGACACTAGATTCTCTGGTTACTTCTGCCTACCCGACTATATTCGGGATACAGCGTGAAGTTAAAAAGAATCCAAACATTTCTAAGCAAAACGATAAGCTAGCTAACAAGGAAGGCAATAATACTTACCCAGTTAAAGCAAATCTAGTAAACGACTGCATAATGTGGGCGGCGAGATCACGCTCACGATTGTGATACTGCAGCGACATGTTCAGAGGATGTCCGAATACGTATTCCATTTCATCGCCATGCATCACCCCCATCCACTCGCCCCATAGGCTGGTGCTTGTACGCTTGAAATTATAAGGAAAATAATATTAAAACTAAATATTTAATTATGCGTTTAGGCGTTATGGCGTTGAGTTCCGCCACTCAGCACGCAATGCCTCAATTCGGCGGAAAGTGGGGAACGGAGTGTCTTAACACTAGGATTCCTCTGCCTACCCTGCTATATGTGGGATACAGCGTGAAGTTAAAAAAAAAAAAGAAGTCGTGGATTTCTGGTAAGTTTGTTAGTTCATGTTATGTTGAACTTTGTTTATATATTACAGGTAAGTAATAGTAAATTAAGTAGAATAAAATAAAATTTAGATAGAGTCTTACATTTGTATAAATATAATCAAGAAATAATTTTGTTTGGTGGTAGGAGGTTCGTCCTCCGTCTGGCTCGCGACCACTATCATGTCAAAGACGAACCGCCAAATATCTTATGATGTGTTCCGGTTCGATGGCATGTAAGCCAGGCTTTCCTCTTTCCCACCTATCCTTTCCCCAAAATCTGGTAGTTCCGATAGCGGACTACTACATTGTCCTCCCCTTCTATCTGTATCCTCTAGGTTGGCAACGCATCTAGAACATCTCTGGTGTTGTAGATGGTCATGGGCAAAGGTAGCCACTTACCATCAGGTGGTCCTTTTGCTCGTTTGCCATCCGTTATCCATTAAAAAAAAAATAAATAAAAAATAAGGCAGTAAATATATAAGATAACAGCAAAGTATGTTTAATAAAACTTTTATGAGCACAAAGAATAGTCCATGCATACAATATTTTATTGAAATATATCAAAGTTAACAGTGAATTAGAAGAGATTTAGGATTTCCATATAATACATCCACCTACGCGCGTTTGCATGACTGATGTCGTATTCAAAGTACGCCTACAAATGGAAGTTCGACATTCGTTCTACAACTTGAGAACTTCGTCGAATCCGTGTTAAGCTAATAACTTTGTTTGATATCAAAAATATTATGTTAACATTTTAATGAATATTTTATAATGTTGCAGGAATCGGTGTTTAGGTATGGTGGTACGCCTACTGTGTGTAAATGTCAAAGAGAATTTAGTTAGAGGAATTGTTTTTCTTAGTTCACTTTTTATGCTATTATTCATATCTTGGCATATTTCGAAAAAATGCATATCAAAAGTACCAACATTGAAAGAATATCGTAGCACAATGTCTCTGACTGTAACCATAAGGTTGTGGATTAGGTCTTCACCCGAGGAAATGATCACATTGCAATTCTTTTCTTTTCCCCGCAAAGCGCGGGTTTGAGTTCCACCACTCAAGTAAAAATAGAGTGGAAAGCAAAAGACGGGGAGTGACTTTGCAACATTAGTGATTTTGTTATTTTGGGGCTCCTTTAGACTCCCCAAAGAGCCCTCCTTAGAGAGTGTAGGGGAAAAACTACTAAAACTGGATGTCTCGAAATTCTTACGAAAAGCGGTCAGAACGAGATCTTAGATCCTATAGTCCACGCAAACGTAGTCGCAGGATATAGCTATATTTGTATCTATTGACAAATAAAATTATTTATCAAAATTTATATCTATGCACCCAAAAAGTTTCGTCCAATACTATCCAATTGTTACATAACAGAATATCATATATTTCCACCGTATGAAAGTATCGTCATGATAAATGAAAGCTTTTGTATAAATACTGATATTTTTATCAATATATCATCAATCTGTTTTTGTTTGAACTGTTTTATGCCGCATTGCCACGTTTATTTTTAGAGAATATTTTACATACATGTAAAGTCTTTTTAGTAGTGGATTGAAATAAGATTAATTAGTTATATGCTATTTATTAAATGGATTTGCGCTTTTGATTGAATTAGTGTTTTAAATATAAGTTTGAGTTCACATAGTTGACGCCTATCGTGGCGCAGAGGCATGCGACTGTAAACGTAACAGGTTGTGGGTTTTATTCCCACTTCAGGAAAAGAAAATTTTTAATAATATTTAGTCTAGTACAAGGCAAAGCGCGGCGTTGAGTTCCGCAATTCAACACGTAACAGCTCGATCGGCGGAAAGTGGAAAACGGAAATCTTAAGAGAATGGCGTGTCGTAACACTATGTGTGTGATTTCCTCTGCCTACCCTGCTGTGCGAGATTACAGCGTGAAGCTAAAAAAAATATTAGTGCTTTTGATTAAATTGTTTCAAATATTATATTTTATTTTAAAAATTATTTGTATGTTTCATGTGAAATATTTGTTCATGTTGAGTGCCCTTTCTATTTATCCAAGGCTATTTTCAAATAAGCTGAAACAGTTTTGGCATGTGCATATATTTATATAACTTAAAGTATTTGACACTATGGAATGACGTTTATTACTTGACCCCTTTAATTTTATTTATTAAATATTTTTAAAATTATGAACTTAGCTTCAGACAGAAAATCAAGTACAATATAACTTTGTGGCAGAAAAAGTATTTTTAACATGATTTTTTAGTTTGACATGAGTCTATTTATCTACGTATAAACTGAAATTTACTCATTTTACCTATAGATTCAAGCTGTATCTCGCTCATAGCAGGGTAGGTAGAAGAAACCCGAGAACCTAGTGTTAAGACACTCCAGTTTCTTTAAATTTTAACTGTAGATATGCCTAAAAGTTGCACATTTTAAAACGAGACCTCTAAGCGTGACTTTTATACCTTTTAAATTATTTTGTGACAGTTACTATAGCAAAGTACTATGGAAATATTAGTTAACATATCATAGTTTAAAATCCGATTCGCTGATTGCACTGCTGTATTCTACAGGATATTATACAGGCAGGGGACGCAAATTGGTATATATGTAGTACTCTATTTACGTTATAGAGAGGATATGTTGAATGTGATTGTTTTTATGTATTACTGATATCAATATTCACATTTGCTAAGAAATATCTATATGATTTATGAGCTTTTTTATAAAAATATATTTTTTTATTCTTTCGTTAGTGATTCGATCCTCACTCGAGGTAATGAAAAAAAAATTATATATTTTTCATTTTTCCGCCTTGGTAAGGCCACGATTTGGTATTGAGTTCTGCCACTCAATACATAATATCCCTATTGAAGCTGGAAAGTGAAATACAGAGTGTCTTGACACTATGTACGAAGAAGCGTGAAGCTCTTTAATAAAAATTGGTATAAAATCAGCTATTCTTACTATATTATTGGACTAGCTGTACTCGAAACTTATAGGTCATTAAAATGTCTTAACCTTATCACACGGTTACACTGTGATGGCCTAGTTTAAGTAAAGTTTAGCTTATTTTCGTTTACCCTATGTCATTACGTAGATTGAATTGCAATTACAGATAGGGCCTTAATATCATAAATGTGAAGTAGTTTTTTTACTAGTTGTTATGTTTTTTCGTATAGAAAAGTAGCCAGAGAGAACCTAGAGTATTTTTTTTTATCTTTCCACCTGAAATCGAGACATTGCGTGGTGAATGGCGGAACTAAACGCTGCGAAATGCAAATATTTTAATTCTTCAAGTGAGAATCAAACTCGAACCAATCTCGTTTGCAGTCCAATGTTATTTTACGATACAATAGCCTTATGAAGTAGTTCCTTTATTGAAAATGTTCAATAATTGGATTACATACATAAACCACGCAGAATCATAATGTCATACGTACCAGTAAATCGTGTTAAAATGTTGTGTCAACGCAATAATTATGACTTCAAATAGATACAGTACAATATACTTATTATATTCAAAAATGTATATTATTACAATTTATTATTTAAATTCTAAGTATGATGCCTGTCGTGGCGCAGCGGCACAAGCGTGCGATTGTAAACGCGGCAAGTTGTGGGTTCGATTCCCACTCCAGGAAATGTTAGTGTTTTCATTTTCTGGGTTTGGTAACAAGGCAAAGCGCGGCGTTGAGTTTCGCCACTCAGCACGTAATACCTCCATTCGGCGGAAAGTGGGGAACGGAATTGTTGTAATAGAACGGAGTGTCTTAACACTGGGTTCTCAGGTTCCCTCTGCCTACCCCACTATAGATATAACGTGAAGATAAAAAAAAACTTGCCAAAGCAAATTAAAATTCGACATTTAAAACATAAAATATTTTAAGCCCATCCATAATAAAGTACAAATTCAACATCTAAGTAAATAAATCATTAATTTTGGCTAAAACTGAATGCACCGCACAAAAATAGTGCCAACAGGTCACGGCCCGAAATAGCTCGTTAATCTCGTGACCTTTGATCTACAGATGTCTGACCATGCTTAAATTATAAGACCTACAATTTTAATGTGTGTAACTAATACTTCCTGCGAAGCGATTGTAGCAGATTCAAATACTCGTACGTTTTATATTGTAATATGAAAAGAAAATATAGAACAATCATAAATTAAAGTAAAAATTGTTTATTTGTTCAGTTTCAGGCAGTTTCTTAGAGAATGAAGATTCTTCTTTTATTGTCTAAGATACTGAATAAAAAGTACTATTTTAAACAAAGTGGGAAATGGAATTGTTCAAAGAGAACGGAGTGTCTTAACACTAGGTTCTCAGGTTCTCTCTGCCTACCCTGCTATATGCGGGTTACAGCGTGAAGTTAAAAAAAAAGCAATATATATACAGAAAACATACGTAAAAATTTTCTAATAATTCTAAGAAATGATTAATTATCCCACTTCTTATTCTGAAATAACTAAATATATTCAATTCATAAAGTAAATTTAATTTTCAAGACATTATCTTGGTAAAAAGCCAAGTCACGACAAAAAATCTCGTTAATATTTTTTACCATTTTCTCAACGTGTCATCAGACACATTTGCCAATTCGGTAAACTTATTAAAAGATTCGGGTCGCCAATAGAGTGACCTACTTACATTCTGTTAGCGTTTCGTCGAATCGTGAGTCGGCAAGTTGCCGGTGTTACTTAGCTTCCTGATTTATTGCAACCATTTATCCCATTTATTCATATTTAGGTCAACCGTTTAAACTTAAGTGAAAAATGTTACCGTTTTGTCAAAAAAAAAGAATTATGTTGAGAAAAATATTTTTAATTTAAACCTACTGTATAAGAAGCGTAAAATATCCGATTAAAACAAATGAAGTGGGTGGTTTAGTCGCTGGTTTGAGTAGAACATGGGTTCGATTCCAGCCCGGATCTGAATTTATGGCAATGAGAAAAATCAATTCTTTGTAAACTAACAAAGTGGACTTCATTCTCACACAGAATAATATAGAGGAAGACTTCTTTGAACTGTTTCTAAATTGTATCCTCAAAACTCAAAACTAAAGGCCTAAGGCGTCTGTTTGTAAGTCACAAAAAAATAAACAACAAGTCTAATATATTAAAATGACACATGCTTAATTGTGCACTATTAATATAGGAAAAGAAAATAATTTATTATTTATATACATATAACGCATCTCGTGGCGCAGTATATCCAACACATAGCAGGGTAGGCAGAGGGAACCTGAGAACCTAGTGTTAAGACTCTCCGTTCTCTTACAACAAATCCGTTCCCCACTTTCCGCCAAATTGAGGCATTGCGTGTTGAGTGGCGGAACTCAACGCCGCGCTTTGCCTTGTTACCAAACCCAGAAAATGAAAACACTTCATTTCCTGGAGTGGGAATCGAACCCACAACCTGTCGCTTTACAGTCGCACACTTGTGCCTCTGCGCCACGACAGGCGTTATTATATGTTCATCGAATGCTAGTTCTCCATAGTAATGGGTAAATATGACATTAAGAGTATTTTTCTTGATTAAAGATACTTTGCTTGAGAACACTTGTTTGTTTGTAAGGCGATTTTCTTCTTTGAGTCACGTTCATAAACAAAGGGCCTAGCCTCAAGGTGTATACTTCTTCCTACATTTTGTTCAATTATCTCTTTTAAGAAGAAACTATAATAACATCTTAGTTACAATATTCTTCGAATTATTTTGAGCTTGTACATATCTCTTACAGGAAATCCGCATTTGATATATTTATTAGCCGACGACAAAAAAAAGAGGAGGTTTCAATTCGATTGTATTTATTTTTATGTGTGTTATCTTTTACTGGGTGAAAATTTTAATAGTTCTTTGTATGATAGCTAATGTTGCTCATGTGAACCCATTTAAATGTAATTAAGTTCTGATAAGTATAATAGTTTTTGAGTTATTCGTAATAACTATATATTTAGTACATTTTCCATGAAGTCGGTTTTCTTTTTTTATTAAAATATTAATTGTGTTCTACCCTATTTTTAATGAATAATTTCCATATAATTATTATATGTATCTATACTAAAGAAAAAAATATTATACCTAAACATTTTAAAGCAATATACAGTATGTAAAATAAAAATTATAAGCATGCCTCGAATACCGGGTCTTTAAATATTACTTGAGGAAAGCTCCCTGGAGTAAACAACGTTAGTGTAAGCTTTTCATACTTTGACTGTGTTAGTCGTATACTTTAAACTGGAAATTCTTTTAAATATTGTAGATTCCTTGTGTCCTAAATGTTTTATATTTTGAGGCACAAAGAATTTTCTTAGTTATTTTGAAATCATACAAAAAAAATACCTGTACAGAAAGCTGGCATTCAAAAGAGTAAAATCCTTTTCACTTACAATGCATCACATCTTAACATAAAGGGAGGTAAACAGGAAAAATAATGGTTTCCTTGCTTAGGCGATAATGTAATAAATAATCATTTTACCCAACTTCAAAAAGAAACATTTATTTTTTAACTTGACGCTGTAACCCGCGTATATGAGGGTAGACAGGGAACGTAGTGTTAAGACACTCCGTTCCTCACTTTCCGCCGAATTGAGGCATTGTGTGCTGAGTGGCGGAACTCAACGCCGCGCTTTGCCTTGTTACCAAACCCAGGAAGTGAAAAAACCCATTTCCTGGATTGGGAATCGAACCCACAACCTGTCAGTTTACAGTCGCACGCTTATGCCTCAGCGCCACGATAGGCGTAAAACAAAGAAAATGCTTACTATTGACAACAAAAATATATCTTTTAACTGATTCGACATGAATAAATTACCTAAATAAAAACGTATTTTATTTTTTTAATATAACGCCTGTCGTGGCGCAGCAGCGCAAGCGTGCGACTGTAAGCACGACAGGTTGTGGGTTCGATTCCCACTCCAGGAAATGTTAGTATTTTCATTTTCTGGGCTTGGTAACAAGACAAAGTGCGGCGTTGAGTTCCGCCATTCAACACGCAATGCCTCAATTTGGCGGAAAGTGGGGAACGGAATTGTTGTAAGAGAACGGAGTGTCTTAACAGCTATATATGGGATACAGCGTGAAGTTAATATGAACCTTCACAGATATTTTAATTCGCTTTCAAAATGCATTTTGCCAAAACATACAATTGTAAAGCTAAGTCTATTGCTATTGCAACAAATAGAGCAATTAACATACAGTTAAATTTGCGATATTACGTATAACATATGAGGTTGTCGTGGCTATAAATTACTACAATAAATTATAATAACTGATTAGTTGTTGTTTAGTCACGTAATTTCAATATATTTGCAAAAAATATAATTTACACTGATATAAATAATCGGCGGAAAGTGGGGAACGGAATTGTTGAAAGAGAATGGAGTGTCTCAACAGTAGGTTCTCTGGTTCCCTCTGCCTACCCCGCTACATGCGGGATACAGCGTGAAGTTGAAAAAAAAAAAGAAATATAAATAAAATAAATATTATTAAAGAATAAAAAACCCAACTGTATGAAAAACTGAAAAAAAAAGCTCAGCACAGAAATTAGAAAGATTAACCGTCAGGAACCATTTTATATTTACAGGACTTCTTGGAAAGGTATGGTTGTCTACCATATACCTATGTGACCACGGACTACTGTAAAGTGTTCGAAACGTCGGGTTTCCAAAATGTATTTCCGAATACTAAAATATACGCGATTAATCCGGTTAAAATAGTTTCATTTAATATGTGTAATAATCACGAAAATCAAAGAGCTCATTAAGGTATGGTTGCATAATGGGTTCCCAGACCTCTTCTTACAGGGGGGGTAAAAACAGGGGCTTTATCCCGCATAACAGGGTAGTCAGAGAGAATCTAGTGTCAAGATACTCCGTTCGTTGCTTTTCGCTCGAATACGAAACATAGTGTGTTAAGTAACGAAAGTCAACGTCGCGTTTGTTTTACCAGAACGGAGAAATGAGGCAAAGATGAGCGGTAAGAGAGGTAAGGGTAGACCTCGGTTGACCTTCGAGAACACAGTTTCAATAATACTGGAGGAAGTTCACTTAAAAATCATGAGGACTCCCCGAAGGGCATGCATGAAAAGGTTAATGACTATGGACGAGGTGAAAGAGGTATGCAGGGACCGTAGCTTTTGGCGCTCAGTTCTGTGTGACTACCCCGCTAGGGATAAAGCGTGAAGTTAGGTAGGTAGGTAGAACGGAGAAATGAAAATAACAATCGAACCCAAGCAATCGCATTTATAGGCAGTATAAATGCCTCACTGCGCCATGATAACCTATGTACTATTTAGCCTATGTCATTTAGTATAGACTAATCTACTAACCCATAGGGAAATTTTGTTTCTGTAATAATATTAAGGACCAAGCTTCCTTTGAATATTTTGCAAATGATCAATTTTCAAAATAATACATGCTAAATGTATGCCATGTTAAACATATGTTTTTACCGACCTTAAATAAAGGAGGAAGTTATCAATTCAACTATATTTTTTATGTACGTTACCGCATAACTTTTTACTGCGTGAACCAATCAATGATTCTTTTTTTCATATGATAGCTAGCGCTTCTGTGGTCCACTGCAAATTAAGGGAAAATCTGACGAATAGTTTTTAGGTTATTCGTAATAAATTTATTTTTTATTACATTTTATTTAAAATCGGTTTTTTTTTTTTTGTAAAACTGTTAATTATTAAAAATGTTTTGTATTTTTTGTACTATACTCACAAATTTAAATATTTGTAGTTTTTTGCATATTGAAAACATTACACAATATTACATTATGACGCCTGTCGTGGCGCAGAAGCACAAGCGTGCGACTGTAAACGCGACAGGTTGTGGATTCGATTCCCACTCCAGGAAATGTAAAAGTTTAATATTTTCATTTCCTAGGTTTGGTAACAAGGTGAAGCGCGGCGTTGAGTTCCGCCACTCAGCACGCGGATGATGGATGCGGGATACAGCGTGAAGCTATGTATGTATGTATTGTTATATAATCTCTCTACTGCGATACTACCAACATAAAGAAGTTGTAGTAAGCCTATAAGAATTTCGATGTAGCTAGATAAAGAAGGCATGGCTTAGCGGTCAGAGCGCTTGGGCGGTTTCCTCTTGGAGACGGTCAAAGCGCTTGGGCGGTTTCCTCTTGGAAACCTTGGCGTGGGTTCGAATCCCACTGCTTTCAAATTATTATGTTTCATAAATATATTTTTGGTTTACCAAGAGTGTCATTAACACTATTAAATATATTATAATATTAACTAATTTAATATAATATTAATTCGGCGTTGAGTTCCGCCACTCAGCACGAAATGCCTCAATTCGGCGGAAAGTGGGGAACGGAGTGTCTTAACACTAGGTTCCCTCTGCCTACCCTGCTATATGCGGGATACAGCGTGAAGCTATGTTTGTATGTATGTATGTATGTATAATATTATTTAGGAGTCTAATTAGTTTATCAAAAGACCATTTGGAACTAAGAACCATAAACATGACTCAGCTATCCAACTGCAGATTCCGAGATCGTTAACAAAGCCAGAATAAGCTTTGATTTCTATCAATATTTATTCAATTACACTTCAACTTTGTGCAATCAAATCTATTTACTATTGCTCATTTAAATTGTATCCCGAGAGAAATTGTACATTGATTTTTTTATATACGTACCTTTTTTACAAATTGTTATGTGAACGTTTGATAGAATAACATTTGGTTTTTAACCGATCCCAAAAAAGGAGAACAAAGACAACGCGTTGTTAACGCGTCAACGGGGATATTAATATTTTTTAATGTGCGTTGCCGTATATATTTTTATTGGGTGTCCCAATTTTGATATTTCTTTTCTTGTATGATAGTTACTGCTCTTAACGTGATCCCATTTAATGTTATATATTATACTTTTTGAGTTATTCACAATTATTTTAGTGCATTTTATTTGTAGTGGGTTTTCCTTTTATGATAAAATTTTAATTATTACTTAAATAGATTTTGTATAGCAAAATAAATATTACATAAACGTTGAACGTATGGAAGCTATGATGACATGAGAAATTAAAATCTTTTTGTCCCAATAAAGACAATTACTTTATCATCTATCTATGCAGAGTACACGAAACTATTTTAATTAAATTCAAAGAAAATTCACTAAAAAGCACAATTATTATACGAATAACTCAAAAGCTACCGATTTTTACTATTCAGCAAGCAATGCCTCAATGCGGCAGAAAATGAGGGAAGGAAAGAAGAGAACGGAGTATCTTAACGCTAAATCCTCGCCTTCTCTCTGCTTACCCTGCCATGTACGAAATACAGCGTAAAGATATTAGTATCAGGAACATCAAAATCGATTCACCCAGTAAAAAGTTATGCAATAACACTTAAAAAATACAGTACGGTCAAAAATCTATGATTACCGTCTGGTAAGAACTGAGGCTGTTTAATATAAAAAAAAAATGTTATACGTGCTGTATCCGTCGACTTTGTTTGCTTGGATTATAAAATCAAAATATCCTACCTTAGCGCTCTCCTACGGTTACCAAAAAAGCAAATTTTAGCAATATTATTAAAGTACTAGTAAAATTTAAATTCATCTAAACACAAGTAAATTTTGCATGACACAGTGACCATTTACTTAGTTCTATCTATGATTGCAGAAAATATATATATATATATATATATATATATATATACGAGTATATAATATATATACAGGTCAGGGGAAAGTTCATATTTAAGTATTATTTTTGTCTAAGTCAGATAAAAAGTAAAGTAGTCTCCAATATATAGAACGGTTGAGAGATAAGAGTTAAAAATCACTAGGTAATCTAGGTAAAAAGTAGGGAATAATCTTTACCCTATATGATATATATATATATATATATATATATATATATAATAGACGACCAATCAGATGAAACAGAAACTATGTTATGTGTTTATAATACAAAAGCTAGGCAAGGTTATCTGTATCTGAAACATGACTAGACTTAATTATTGCCTTCATTATTTGGTACTGCACATTTTAATGGAACGTGCTCGTGCTCTGCTATTATAATATGTATGTAAGTATGAGAGCAAAACTCAATATTTTTAACCGATTTAACAATAAGGAGGGTGTTCTAGTTCAATTGTATGAATTTTGTATGTAGCTTTTTACTGGGTGAACTGATTTTCATATTTTTTATTATATGATAGCTAATGCTTCTAATATGATCCCATTTAAATTAAGCTAAAACTAGACTAATTCAAATATTTTTTTTTAGCCAGTTTTATTGTTGAAATCTTTGTTATTGAAATATAGATATTTGTAAGGTTTACGTTAAAACAGAGTGACTAGATTTCGCCAACCAATACGCTCTCAAATAGACATAACGCAAAAAATAAGATTATTACTGTTAACTCTAAAATTAACAATAAAACATTAACATTAGAAGCGCTACCTGTCATATAAAAACTCTTTTTATTCATCAAAATTGGTCCACCCTGTAAAAAGTTATACCTACGGTAACATATTTAAAAAAATATAAACGAATTGAGAACCTTCGTTTTTTAAAGTAGGTAAATCGTAATTCAATACTTTATTGTTTTAAGCAACTATTAAATAAATACAATGAACTACAAGTATATTTAATAAATGAAAAGAATACGAAATCAATATCGTAAATAGGTCGAGTATTCTTCTCCTAGGTCCTCGACTAAAGTTGGTTACTTGATTGATCTACAAAAGGATAAGTCTCAAGGGTGAAGATTTGCTAACAATATGTGGACATCGTTTGAATTGCAATTGTGACGCACATTCCCATAAGAATAGTACACACGTGATAAGGATACAATTGATTTTATTTAAGCCATTAGTTTAAATTAAATAATATTAAAGTAAAATTTAGAGCAGCTAGCTTAGCAATCCATGGATTCACCGTGCGGGTGCCGGCCTATTGCCCATGAGAGGAGTTTGGTGATTGCCTGGGCTTACGACCAAAGTGTAGGTTTAAGGGGCCCCTTTAAAATGTACATTTAACGTTCACCTTCACTGACCGCGTCCCTCTCTCTACCTAACCTATTACATTTTTTAGATACACACATAGCTTCACTCTGTATACTGCATATAGCAGGATAGACAGAGGGAACCTAGTGTTAAGATACTCCACCGGCGGATTGTGGCATTGCGTGCTGAGTGGCGGAACTCAACGCCGTGCCTTGTCACTAAACCCAGGAAATGAAAAATCCCATTCCCTGGAGTGGGAATCGAACCCACAACGTCAAGGCGTCAGGCGTTTTACAAGACATTTTAAAAGATTTTTTTTTCTTACGAAGGAAAAGCGGGAAAACTCGTGAAGCTGTCTTTTTTATATATGTTTATATGATAATTATATTTTTTAATTGTTTTAATTAGCATTTTTATAATTATCGTAATTTTTGTTAAACAAAAGTTACATAGGGAACCTAGTGGTTCTCTATCTACTCTTCTATATGCAGGAGATATTTATACCAAAAAAATGCTGTTTAGTTTCAACCATGTAAAGCTTTGGATAGTCTCAAAAACAGTCCGATGAGAAAAGTAAAAAATATTTGATAGAAATCACGAAGGAAATCTCATTTTAAATGAAAATGGAATCCGTGGTCACAGGAAGACGGATTACTGTAAAGTGTTCGAAACGTCGGATTTTCTAAAATGCATTTTCGTATACCAAAATATACGCGATTACATTTAGTTTCGTTAAAAATCTCGAAAACCTTACAAAATTCTTAGCAAAGGAAATCTCTTCAGATACATTCAATTAAACGAAACATAATTGGAATGGTAAAAACGATTTTTTACCCTATTGTTAGAGGAGGGTTATATTTTTCGCGCGTATCGTGTATGTTTGTAATATTCTTTATTACCTCATATCTCCCAAACCCCTGGACCGAATTATATAATTAAGGTGACGTTAGATAGGTATTGATACTGCAAGTGTTATTAGATATGTTACGTTACATTTAAATTAATATGGCACCCTCTAGAGGCAATTACGTCATAAATGAAAACAAAAAGAATCGTTGATGGATACCATGTGGGGTGTCAAATGAAAGAACTTAATTAGCACATTTCAAATATACTATCACATAACTAGCTTTTATACCTTACTTTATTTGTATTTGCTCCCTAAATTTGAAGAATTGGTTCAGTCGAGATTTTTGTTCTTTATAATTATGTGTGTTATTATTTCATTGCTCTTCGAAGAAAAAAAATAATCCACACTATTTAATTTTAATATTCATGTTTACGAAGATTACTGTCACATTTTAACTGATTTCAAAAAAAGGCAAAAGTTTCGACTGATTCTTTTTAATGTCTTTGTGTCTTACCGCATAACTTTTCACTGGGTGAGCCAATTTTGATGATATTTTTTTTATATGATAGCTAGTGTTTCTAATCTGGTCCCATTTAATCAATATATTTATTTTATTTTATTTATTTATTTATTTATTAAGACATTTACAGTCCAGTTGTTAGTAACAATAGAAACTTAAAACTACGTTAGTAATCTTATATTAAAAATCTATATACTAATTTACTACCTATTTACTCAGCCTTGTTTGCCTCACCACTACACCAACAAAATGCTCTAGCATAGGTTCGGCGTGCTTGGCACTGAACATTTTCAGAATTCTGTTAGGACTGTTCCGCGTTCTGTTTAATAAAGACGCGGTCCGCTTTCTCAAAATCGCGAAAAAGGCATCGGTCTTCGCTTCTGTAAACATTGCGGACGCACTACAGAAGCGTCGCAGTCCCAACAAAATCCTGAAAGCATTGTTATATTGCACTCTGAGTGCATCTAGCGTCTCTTTAATTATGTTGAGACGTAGTAATTTTGAGATATTCACAATAATATTACTTTTTAGGGCATTTTATTTGAAATCACTTTTATTTTTAAAATTTTAATTATAACACTTTACATAACGAGGAATTCTAAAAATGGATTTACTTTGTGACATTGTAGGTTCTAAGCGGACGAATCAATATCGTTTGAAAGGTGGCTTGATCAAAAGTGTTCTAGGGCACGTTGCAAAAAAGCCTGTCCAAGCGTTTGAAAATGTATCAAGCCTTTTATAGTTGACTCTACTGGAATGATTTTTTAACATTTCTTTACATCATATATACTTTGAAATTTTTCTGTTTTTGCTGCGAGTTATTTTTAACAGATTTCAAAGAAAGTATTATAGGAGATTGTCAAATCGGCTGTTTTTTTTTAATGTGTTAATCACACATTTAAGAAACAAAAACCATTTTTAGAAAACTTATAAAAAATTGAACGCAGCGGAACTCGAACCCGCGACACCACAAAAGAAGGACTACCTAGTCCTTCTGATGTGGTGCCATTTCATTTTTTTTAAGATCTGACGATATAGTTATTAAGATATTCATAATTATATTTTTTATACGCCTGTCGTGGCGCAGGGGCACAAGCGTGCGACTGTAAACGCGACAGGTTGTGGGTTCGATTCCCACTCCAGGAAATGGAAATATTCATTTACTGGGTTTGGTAACAAGGCAAAGCGCGGCGTTGAGTTCCGCCACTCATCACGCAATGCCTCAATTTGGCGGAAAGTGGGGAACGGAGTGTCTTAACACTAGGTTTTCTGCCTACCCTGCTACATGCGGCATACATACGTGAAGCTATGTATGGATATATGTACGTACAGTTAGTAATCAAATAACCACATTCATACAAAAAGACCTTAAAACAAACACAATTTCCTATATGAAAGCATAATACGGCATAGAACAATACTTTAGCTTTATTTTTTGATGAAGTGTTTACTTTATAAATTTCTCTGCAGACGTTCTTCATTTACTCGGAGCTGAAGCTGACAATTCAGTATACTTTGTTACTATAGTTTTAATTATTAAAAAGCTTTCAAGAGAGAAAACATTCTTGATTTAACCTCCTTCTGCCTTCTTGGCCTTGCATTTAATAAAGTAGCGCATCTCGCGACTTATTCAACGAAGTAATATTCCAGTTATTTACTTTATACCCGTAAATATACAGATGCCTAATTGTTATTGATATTGCTGTATATTGTATTATAGATTCAAATTTTAGACTTAATTAACGCGCAGAAGCACAAGCGTGTGACTGTAAATGCGATAGGTTGTGGGTTCGATCCCCACTCCAGGAAATGTAAAAGTTTAATATTTTCATTCCCGGGTTTGGTAACAAGGCAAAGCGCGGCGTTGAGTTTCGCCACTCAACACGCTATGCCTCAATTCGGCGGGGAGTGAGGAACGGAATTGTTGAAAGAGAATAGTGTCTTAACACTAGGTTCTCTGGTTCCGTCTGCCTACCCTGCTATATGCGGGATACAGCGTGAAGTTAAAATTTAGAGAAGCATTAAACGGGATTCCTCAAAATTTCTACGAAAACAAGAATAAACAACGCCTGTCGTGGATCGCAGAGCACGAGGGTGCGACTGTAAACGCGAAATGTAGTGGGTTCGATTCCCACTCCAGGAAATGTTAAAGTTTAGTATTTTTATTCCCTGGGTTTGGTAACAAGGCAAAGCGCGGCGTTGAGTTCCGCCACTCAGCATACAATGCCTATATTCGGCGGAAAGTGGGGAACGGAGTGTCTTAACACTAGGTTCTCAAGCTCCCTCTACCTACCCTGCTGTAGACTACTACTACATTTATATCAATTATAATTTGTTGTTATTCTTAAATGGTTCGAGAATCATGTACCTGATCATTCTAGCTTTAATCATATCCATACAATGTCTGCTCCTCCAAAAAAGCACCAACATTTTTATGTACAAAAACGGAAACAAATTCATTTAACAAAAGCGCGAAGGTATTTACATTTTTATTTGGAAAAATATCTCCTACGGGAATACTCGTGTATCGTATACTCATCAGCATGCATGTTAAATTCATATTTACACTGGCTTAAACTTTTTAAATGGGAATGTGCTGATATAAAAATATATATATATGGTTGTGGGTTCATCCCCACTCCAGGAAATGTAAAATTTAGTATTTTCATTTCTTGGGTTTGGTAACAAGACAAAGCGCGGCGTTGAGTTCCGCCACTCAACACGCAATGCCTCAATTATAAAAGATATATATTAGATATACATATATTAAAAGAGAATGGAGTGTCTTAACACTAGGCTCTCTGGATCCCTCTGCCTACCCCGCTATATGCGGGATACAGTGTGAAGTTAACAAAAAAGAACATATATTTCTTATATTAATTTCCATTACAATTAATGAAATTGATATAATGACATAAGATTTTCATTAAAAATATAAAAGGTAACGTCATAATTTTACCCGCATAGCAGAGTAGGCAGAGTCTAGACCCAAGACACTGTTCTAAGCTTTCTTCGGTTATTCAAGATAATGCACGTTGTATGGCTGAACGCTACACTTTGTCTTACCACAGCGATAAAATAAAAATAATTTAAGTAATATCAATCCAACGAATTAATGATTGAATCCCCAAACCTGATGTCTGATACCGGATGCCTGTATAACTAGGCCAGTTTATACCTCGTATCTCTCAAAACTAATTTTTTTTCTTGTAAAATGTCAATAGAGACGATCGTGGCAGGGCATCTGCCTACATGCACGATTGAGGGTTCGATCTCCACTCAAAGGGGTGATTATAATTAAGTTATATTTCTTTCTCTGCACTAGTATTTGCTTTGAGTTTTGCCAGTCAAACCGGGCTGTCTCAATTACAGGTGGAAAATGGAACCCTACTCTACCCTGGAAAAAGTGTGAAGCTAAAAAAGAAATTCAAAAGCAACAATTTTAACGCCTGTCGTGGCGCAGAGGCACAAGTGTGCGACTGTAAAGCGACAGGTTGTGGGTTTGATTCCCTCGATATTTCCATTTTCTGGGTTTAGTAACAGGGCAAAGTGCGGCGTTGAGTTCCGCCACTCAACACGCAATGCCTCAATATGGCGGAAAGTGAGAAACGGATTTGTTGAAAAGGAACCGAGTGTCTTAACACTAGGTTCTCAGGTTCCCTCTGCCTACCCTGCTATATGCGGGATACAGCGTGAAGTTAAAAAAAAAACAATTTTAATTTTCTTAGACTTTAGGTTGCCAAGTGATGATGCAAACGCATTTTTCATTCGCCGACATCGCGTGCCTTGCAGAAAGCATTCTTCAACCTACAAAGTTCCTGTAACTGTAATTCGTGGCGAGATCCGGCACACTTTGTTCACTGCACGACGTACTCGTATGTACTAGGTCATGTCCATATAAATCCATCAATGGTAAATTACACAATCGTGAAAGGTCGTTTCATTTTTCAATTTAAAGGCTTCAATTATGTTATTAGATTACTTTGAATTATACTATTCCTGTGTACCGTGTGTGTTTTATATATATTTTTATATCTTTTTAATTTAGCTCAAGAATTTTTTTTTTTATAATTTTTTTTTTGGTAAGGTCATTTGACAATATTATGTGACCGTTAAGTATATTTTTTCTCTTTATTTCATTTCCGGTGTAGACAAAGAGAGCAAAATGTGTTTCATTCTGTTGTTCCTCCATTCTCTACTTTTCGCCCCTTTTAGATATATTGTCCATCTTTTAAAGTAAACTTTTAAAAAAATATATGAATTTAATACAAAAAGTATTTAAACTGCAGAATTAATACCGCAGTTAACTATCTACCTAACTTCACGCTTTATCCCTAGCGGGGTAGTCAGAGGAAACGGAGCGCCAAACGCTACGGTCCCTGCATACCTCTTTCACCTGGTCCACAGTCATTAACCTTTTTATACATGCTCTCCAGAAGGTGCTCATGCTTCTTACGTGACCTTCCTCCATTACATTGATACTATGTTTTCGAAGGTCAACTGAGGTCTCCCCATACCTCTCTTGCCGCTCACCTTTGCTTCATATATCTTTCTCACCATTATCGCAGTTAACTTAGGCTTATAATTACAATATGTGTTAATTTATTTCATTTTCACCTTTATGTTCTTTCTTAGCAAGATAGGCAGAAAGATTCTAGTATCACACCTTCATACGCTTTCCTCCACACCAAACATTTTGCGTGTTGATAGACGGAACTCAACGCCGTCTCTTATCAAGCGGATGAATAAAAGTAAATAAGCTCCCCAATATTAAAACACTCCAACAATTTCAATCGATTCATCACAATTTAGATATTATATAATTTTCGGTTCACCTTTTGCCACCAAACCTCGTTTCAAAAACTAAACGTTGCCTCTTCACGAGAGCCTTAACATTTGGTTCGTTAGCTAAATTAGCGTGTTAACTCAAACCGGTCTCTCTGGAGAGCTTCTAGACGGAAATTTCTTTAACATTTTTGTAGAAGTATTTTTATGGTTACGTCAAATGCTTTAAGCTTTATGATAATATTTATTTAAGCTCAAGGCTAAGTTATAATTTTTATATTTGAATTGTAAATAATTGAAAATGTAGCATATCTTTATTTACGTTTTTACCTACTTCAAGAAAAGAAGGAGGTTATTAATTCGACTGTATGATATTTTACTGGGCCAATTTTGATGATTTTTTTTATATGATAGGTAGTGCTTCTGATGTGGGCTCATTCAAGTTAGTTAAGACCTGACGAGTAGTTTTTGAGTTATTTGTAATCATTTGACTGTTTTTTGTTTCCTTACTTGTTAAAATTTGAATTATATACTGTAGTTATGAATTATATACAAAGAACGCCTATAGATAGCGTAGTCTCGGGTTCCAGCCCTTTTTAAATTATAAGATATGTTAAAAATTATGCATTAATATCCTCAGAAGGCATTAATATTCTTTCTTTGATAGTTTAATTACAATCTCAGGCAGATATAATATCTCGATACAATTTATGAATAAATAGAATCATACATATAAACATATTCTATAAGATTTATTGAATTTGACGCGTAGTTTGGGTCACCATTGCCGCTAAAATGATAAAAAAATATTACGCCAAGGGCTTCTTGACGCCTTTGCGGCTGACAGCTATATTACGTGGGAAGCGTGAGATGAAATAAGATGATTCGAGGTAAAAATATGTTATTATAATAAAGCAATTACACTACTTTTTGCGGTTGGAGTTTCTTAAGAATATTTTTTTTTGATATATTATTATATTTTTTAACTTCACGCTCTATTCCGCATATAGGTATACAGGGTAGGTAAAGGGAACCTGAGAACCAATAAAACAAATTACATAAGAAAAAAAACATTTATAATAGGAAGGAAATGTAAAAGTTTAGTATTTTCATTTCCTGGGTTTGGTAACAAAGCAAAGCGCGGCGTTGAGTTCCGCCACTCAGCGCGCAATGCCTCAATTCAGCGGAAAGTGGAGAACGGAGTGTCTTAACACTAGGTTCCCTCTGCCTACCGATACAGCTTGAAGCTATGTATGTATGTATGTAAAAAGACTAATATTGTTGTCATTCGTTGTCAATCTAAATATACCGTCCCACGCTTAGCCAATATAAAAAAAATAATTTTACTTACATGTGTAAAGTAGTAATAATACACGTTTACTCCAGAGTCCGCCAGTATCTCAGCAAAGTAGTTTGTAGGGCACACGAAGAAGTAGTCACCGACGACGTCAGCGATCATCTTCTGGTTCAAGTAGCCGTCCGTTATTTCTTCCCAGTCTGTGTACTACAGGAAATAAAAAACATAATATTAATATTAAACATCTAAAATTCTTTTACAATTATAGACCTAGGCTATCGTGGCGCAGTGAGTCAGATTTCCGCAAATGCGATTGGTTCAGGGTTCGTTTCTCATTTGAAAAAATGGTTATATTTTTCTGATAAGACCGAACACGACGTTTATTTCCTTAGGTGGGTTACTTAGCAAGTAATCTCTAGATTTCAAGAGGAATGTAAAGAACGGAGTGTCTAGACATTAGGTTAGGTTAGGTCTCACTCCGCGGGTTTAACGGAAGATTGGGGGGTTCCCGTGGCTTTAGCCGAGGTTTTAGTGGGTATTCTACCGGTCTACCATCTGCTGGCATGGGAGTCCCACATAACCTGTCCGAGTCCCCAATCAGACGGGTACCCGTAAATGGGTTTCCTCACGAGAAAAAAAAAAGAAAAAAGGTTAGGTCTCACTACCCTGTTATACAGGAAAAAGCGTGAAGTTGATAACAATGTAAATCGCTACTTAATAAAAACTAATATAACCGAATCTCATTTATTAAGTTGTATTGAGTGATATTAAGTAATATATAGTAATTTTAAGTAATGTTAAGTATTATTTGTTATAATAAGTAGATATAAAGTAGGCAACTAAAATACTTGGACTCTCTTTGGAAAAAAAATAACTTGTTTCCTAAGCTTAGCTAAGTAATATGAAAATGTAGTGAAAGATGACAAAAGTTACATACCACGTGTCCGTAGTGATCAGAATAAATATTATAAAAAAAAAAACTTTAATTGTTATGTAATATAATTCTTTTGAAATAGATTATAGAACAATTTAAAAACAGGTATACCTACTGTAAAGAAAAAAAGGTATAAACGAGATAACAAATTTTTTTTTTTTTTTTATGGATAACGGATGGCAAACGAGCAGAAGGACCACCTGATGGTAAGTGGTTACCTTCGCCCATGAACATCTACAACACCAGAGATGTTGTAGATGCGTTGCCAACCTAGAGAAGGGGAGGACAATGTAGTAGTCCGTTCTCGGAACCACCACATTTTGGGGAAAGGATGGGTGGGAATGGGAAAACCTGGCTTACATGCCATCGAACCGGAACACATCATAAGATATTTGGCGGTTCGTCTTTGACATGATAGTGGTCGCGAGCCAGACGGAGGACGAACCTCCTACCACCAAAAGCAAGCAAATGAAATTGAATCATTCGCATTACTAATACACGGGTACATCATTTTCCATCAGAGTTGGCAATTTAAAATGGGAAGTCGTCATTACTCGATTCTGAGAATGAGATAATTCCACAGGGACATTAGTCGATGTATGGGCTGAGAGTAAAAATGTGAACGCAACGCTGATATCAGATAACTAAGTTGACTGTATATATATAACTTAGGTAGGTATAATAATTGATAAATGACAATTTCTGGCATATTTTTTTTTTTTTAACTTCACGCTGTATCCCGCGTATAGCAGGGTAGGCAGAGGGAACCCGAGAACCTAGACAGAAGACACTCCGTTCTCTTTCAACAATTCCGTTCCCCACTTTCTGCCGAATTGAGGTATTGCGTGCTGAGTGGCGGAACTCAACGCCGCGCTTTGCCTTGTTACCATGCCCAAGAAATGAAAATACTAAAATTTTACATTTCCTGGAGTGGAGATCGAACCCACAACCTGTCGCGTTTACAGTCGCACGCTTGTGCCTCTGCGCCACGACAGGCGTTCATAATATATTTAAAACATGTAATATATTTGTATCTACGAATAACCAAGTTTGTAATCCCTTTTGCTTTCTAACGTGGAAAAGTTACTTTCCTTTAATTATTGAAAAGCTAATAACGTAATAATTAACTTTTAGGAAGGGTCTTTCTAGATAATTAGATTGAAACCGCAATGTAATTATAAAATGATTGTCATTTTCATTATTTTTTAAATGTAAAATTTTCTATTATAGCGTCTACACGCTTTCTTCCTCATAGCAACTTAGTCAAAAAACCTAGTGCCGAGATATTCCGCTCTCCTCTTTCCACCTGATATCGACGAACGACGACGAATACCTCTCGCGCCAATCTCTACCGCGTACAAATTAACTTTAAACCTATTCCTGGTCAGTTCGTTGGTAAGTTCGTAAAATATTTTATTTTTTCTGTACGGCGTTGAGTTCCACCACTCAGCATGCAATGCCTCAATCTGGCGGAAAGTAACGGAATTTTTGAAAGAGAACGGAGTGTCTTAACATTACGTTCTTAGGTTCCCTCTGCCTGCTATAACCGGGATACAGCGTGAAGTTAAAAAAGAATAAGTTAGAACGAGCTAATAACTTCTAAATCAATAAAAATTTAAAATTCAAAATCGGACAGAGTAACATCAGAGATGTTTCCTAGTTGATAGTCGACAGCAAAAACGGAGGAGGGTTATTTTGATCGCCTTTATATACCCTCGCAATAGATTATGATTTCTAACAATATTGATAATAAAGTTATGCAAGGTCGTATAAATCAAATAGGTACCTATAAAAATATAAATACAATGGTTTCATAACACCTGCTAGTAATATAAATAAGGTAGCAATCTGGAATTGAAAACAGATCTAGCTATTTGACCTCTGCGGCCAGGCCTACTATCTGCTTACATAAGAACTACTAAAGACTACGCCTTAAAGAGAAACATTGAATCGTATACCTATGGTTAATATAGGAATAAAAAATGTAATATTTCAAAGAGGAAATTATATCTTCATTTGTTTGAAAAAAACATTTCTTTTTAATTTTCTTCTTTTTTTAACTTTACGCTGTATCCCGCATATAGCAGGATAGACAGAGGAAACCAGAGAACCTAGTGTTAAGACACTCCATTCTCTATCAACAAATCCGTTCCCCACTTTCCGCCGAATTGAGGCATTGCGTGTTGAGTGGCGGAACTCAACGCCGCGCTTTGCCTTGTTACCAAACCCAAGAAATGAAAATACTAAATTTTACATTTCCTGAAGTGGGAATCGAACCCACAATCTGTCATGTTTACACGACTCTGCGCCACGACAGGCGTTAAATTTTTTAATTTTCGGTTTCCCTAAAGTCTATACAATATCTAAATAAGGAATTAAAAAATATATATATTAAATTACCTGAAACACAATAGCTTCTCTCTTGATTTTAGAGAACTCCTTGAAAATCGTGTCAATAATCTCCAAGAACTTTTCTCGCTGAAGAAAACTCGGACCATCCTTTTCGAAATAGTCGAGGAAGTCGTAAAGCAGAAAATATGTTCCTGAAAGTAAATAACAAGTTATAGGTATCATATCTTATACAATACCATGAAACATTTTATTGGATAACCTCGGATCTAATATAATATTTTATTTTATATATTTATATATACAGTTCACTTTAGAAATGTTTTAGAAATTGAAATTGGTATATTTAGAGAAATACTAGTACGATGTGGTTTGCTAGTGAGTTGTAGGTTACATTTAATTCATTATCAGCAACATTTAATGAAAACGTATAAAAATTTGAACGCAACGGGACTCGAACTCGCACCTCTTTAAAACTGTCTTATACGTTTATTACGACTTATTTTTGTTGTTTCATCTCTGTAGAGATTTTTACAGATGTATAAGGTATATTTCTATATAGGATAAGAACGCATGGCTTAACGGTTGGAGCGCTTGGATGGTATTTTTTTTATTGGTAAAGGATGGCAAGCGAGCAGAAGGACCATCCGATGGTAAGTAGTCCTTCGCCCATGGACATTTGCAACACCAAAGGAGTTGTAAATGCGTTGCCGAACTATTGCTCAGGTGGGAGGGGGAGGATATAATGTAGTGGCCAGAAACCACCACGTTTTGGGGAAAGGATGGGTGGGAATAGGGAAAACCTGGCTTACATGCCATAGAACCGGAACACATCCCACACATATTTCCACATATTTGGCGGATCGTCTTCGACATGATAGTGGTCGCGAGCCATACGGAGGACGAATCTCCTCACAAAAAACACACACACAACAAAAACAAAAAACGTTTAGTTATTATAAATTAATATTATGGTAAGTCAATTGTATTTGATTTTGTCTAATATGTATGGAACGTTCATATTTTAATGAAAATTGTAAGCGTAATATGATCTATAGATTGTATATACTTAAAACATATACAGTGGATAGGGAATAGATTCTATTTCGAAATAGATGAAATTGATAACTATTCATTTACAATTTCATGCTATTTAGTGGTAATTTTGCGTAAAGTTAAGACACTCCGTTCTTCAATTTCCGCCTGAATTCAAGACATTGTGCGTTGAGTGGCGGATCTTAACGCCGCGTTTTGTCTTGACCACAGTCAAGAAATAATTTAAATATGGCTATTACTACATTTATATAAACCGCCAAGTAGGTAACGAAGTCTTTCAAAATTAATATGCATTTCATAATACCTATTAGAATATTTGATAAAAACTTTTCAAGCAACATAAATCTTTTAATTTTAACCTTTAAAGTTTAAACTATGTTTCAGAATAACACAAATAAAGTTGATAACGAAGCTTGTTAGCGAATAGGAAACGTTGAAACATTTCCAAACCAATTATACTATTATGACCTCCTTAAGTTGTAAAAGTTCTTGCTGTATTTAAATGAGTGGAACATCAAAGTTTATTATAAGAAAATTAGTTTTTAAGATAAGATAGTCTGTACTGAATTAAATCTTTGTTATTATGGTACTTTTATATTGTCGCTAACACTAGCTCATTGCAAAGACCATCGTGACACAGTGGGATAGACTGATTATAAACGCGATTGATTATAGCTTCGATTCCCAGTCGGGGTAATGATTATATTGAATTTATTTTAATTTCTCCACTTTGCTAAGAAAAATGGCTGCGTTGAGTTCCGCCATTAAACATACATTCTCGCATTCTAGTAGTGAATAGAGAAAGGAGAGTTACTCCGTTCCCTACTTTTCATATATAATAAAGTCATTTCCAGTATGACGATCATAGGTAATGCTTCATATTAGGTATGTTATTGTTGTTTTATATTTATTACTCAATAGCATAAAATCTTACTATAGTTGAACACAATTTTTTAATAAATTTTAATATATTTTTTTTTTTTTATGGATAACTGATGGCAAACGAGCAGAAGGACCACCTGATGGTAAGTGGTTACCTTCGCCCATAGACATCTACAACACCAGAGGCGTTGTAGATGCGTTGCCAACCTAGAGGATACAAATGGAAGGGGAGGACAATGTAGTAGTCCGCTATCGGAACCACTACATTTTAGGGAAAGGATGGGTGGGATAGGGGAAAACCTGGCTTACATGTCATCGAACCGGAACACATCATAAGATATTTGGCGGTTCGTCTTTGACATGATAGTGGTCGCGAGCCAGACGGAGGACGAACCTCCTACCACCAAAAAAATTATAAACGAAACTTAACTTTTCATTGCATTTTACAGTATTTCATATAGTTTATGACATTATAAAAAAAAGCCAAAGATGACTAAGTCATAAATTATTTCTGTTTTTCGCATTAAAATATTTAAAATACAAATTGTCGTTCAGAACTTCGTTATGACTCATATTATGGACAAAATCCTTACTATTTCAATTTCTTTCTACCATAGTGTCGACTGCTAACCGTAATATTTCCCGTTTCCTCAGTAATTTCAGGAAATCCTTTTTATTGTCTTCCTTAACTCCTTAAGGTTGTAAGGAGTTGTACATACATATTCTCAGGTTCCCTCTGCCTACCCTGCTATATGAGGGATACAGCGTGAAGTTAATAAAAAAAATAAAAAGATCTTTACAAAATGTTAATGGAACCACACCTGAAGCACTAGCTAGAGCTAGCGGGTAAAGTTACTTCATTTAGTGAAAAGTTATACACAAAAAAATACAGTTGCATCTCGAAATTCCTCCTTTTTTAAAGTCAACAATACAATTTATTAATATACGTCAAAGAAAAATAATAAAAATACAATAGTAATAAAATATGAAACTCGTATATCCGTGTAGTAAGGGCCAAGAAAATTCAATTTGAATATGAAAATTCTATCTTGAAAATGGCATTGCGTGTCTCGTTTATTTTCCATTACAAATATTTTCAAATGTTTTACTCAAGTTTTACATATAAATACTGAAAGGCATGTTGATACGCCGCCATTTAAATAAAGCTCGCTATTAAACTAGTACTTTTTGCGATATCACGATATATTTTGCTATAATTTAGTGTAATTTTATGTAAAATTATATTTATATACGTGAAGCAAAATCTTTGGACCCCTTTTTACGAATATTGCGCGGAAAGAGGGGCATGAAACTTGTTACACTTATAGTTTATATAGCGAAGGAGTGCAGAATGCTAAATTTTTTTAAAAATTGCATAAAAAGTATATTAAATTAATAAAATATATGTTACACACATTACAATGCGTTTGATATTCATGTTAATATAAAGTAACATATACATTGCTAAAGACAACGCGTTGTTAACGCGTGAACAGGGACACTAGTATTAGTTAATTTTCCATCATCCGCATATATAAGACTAGGTATAGAGCCGCTGATCATGAAAAATTGGGGCAGTGCTTATGCTCCCAGGTAGTGACGACCAAGGTCCTAGGGATGCCTGTCGACTTTTTTCTGGTTTGGAACAGAGGCTGTTCAAATTCCATAAGTCACTTCATACTGCACTTACAAATACGTAGTTAATAACACATTAGAAAATAAAATTTAGTAAAAAAATGTAATTTTGGATCTATATATAACTTGAAGGTCACCGCGTATATTATGATTTTACATAGAACAAAGTGTGTGGAACGAGCAGCACGAGTGTCTTCATTAAAACACACTTGGCAACGCTCGGTGCGCTGAAACGTGCTTTTCTAATACGTTATTTTATTTTAATTTACCATATTTTTTTGACTAGAAGAGCAAGATATATTTATATATATATTTTTGATTTAATGTTTATTAGTCATTACAGTAAAAATCAGTTTTTTTTCTTCAATTTCACGCTTTATCTTTCATTGTTTGCCAGTAAACGCGACAGGTTGTGGGTTCGATTCCCACTCCAGGAAATGTAAAAGTATTTCCATTTCCTGTATTTGGTAACAAGGCAAAGCGCGGCGTTGAATTTCGCCACTCAGCACGCAATGCCTCAATATAAGAAGCAAAGGTAGCGGCAAGAGAGGTAGGGGGAGATCTCGGTTGACCTTCGTGAACACAGCATCAATGATACTGAAGGAAGGTCACGTAAAAAGCATGACGACCCCCCGGAGAGCATGCATGAAGAGGTTAATGACTGTGGACGAGGCGAAAGAGGTATGCAGGGACCGTAGCGTTTGGCGCTCCGTTCTCTCTGACTACCCCGTTAAGGACTTAATGAAGTTAAGTAAGTAAGTAAATATTATTCCCCCGAGTGGAAATCGAACGCACAACCAATCGCGTTTACATTCAGACGCCGTCCCACTGCGTCACGATGGCATTACAACATAAGTCAATCATACTATATCAAAAGGCTCTAAGTAAGTTTTCTTTTCATTGCTTAAAACGACAAACTGACTTATTACAGCGAAGGAAGCAAAAATAATACAGATGCTATCATCACATACTGGTATATATCTATCTGTATAGGGAATGTGGGGGAAAATTAATTAAAAATATTATTGTACCCCAATGAGATATTTTTACAGTACAAAAAATATTGCCGGTTCATATTTTTTAGTATAACATCTGTGGAATCGTTGCCGACCAAATGCATTCACCAAAAGCTCACAAATGCTTTTTATACCCCGGTATTTTCGCCTGTGCTTACATGAAACAGATTATCCATTTGCTACTAAAACTAAAATAAAAATAATAATTTTAGATTTTCGTAATTTAAACCTTTGTTGTTGTGGGTTCGATTCCCACTCCAGGAAATGTAAAATTTAGTATTTTCATTTCTTGGGTTTGGTAACAAGGCAAAGCGCGGCATTGAGTTCCGCCACTCAATGCCTCAATTCGGCGGAAAGTGGGGAACGGAATTGTTGAAAGAGAATGGAGTGTCTTAACACTAGGTTCTCTGGTTCCCTCTGCCTACCCTGCTATCTGCGGGTTACATCGTGAAGTTATAAAAAAAAATAATAATAAACCAAATCAAAGCAGTAATGTGCCTTTATTTTCATACGAACGGCTTTTAAAAGATCATTAGCCTGTGAAAACTTTTGTTAGGAAAGAACAACTAATTAATATATAACTTTGTATTAGAATAATATACACTGATGTATTACCTTCCTGGAAAGTAGCTTCATCAATTAGTGTAAATGTTTTGACTAGTTACCAAATCACCCCTGTAATAATTTAGTTATAAAAAATTCTATACCCATTTTAATTTAACGCCTGTCGTGGCGTAGAGGCACAAGCGCGCTGTAAACGCGACAGGTTGTGGATTCGATTCCCACTCCAGGAAATGTAAAATTTAGTATTTTCATTTCTTGGGTTTGGTAACAAGGTAAAGTGCAGCGTTGAGTTCCGCCACTCAGCACGCAATGGCTCAATTCGGCGAAGTGGGGAACGGAGTGTCTTAAAAAAAATTGTGATCTACTAGTTAGTGGAAAACACTGAGTGACTGAATTCTACGTTCTGTCCTTCCTGCTATATGAAAGAGATGCATAAAGCTAAAAAAAAGTAAGTTTACCAATCAAGAAAGAAACAATATCAAATATTGTATGAGTACTATACACACAACATAATACACCGCAAAGAAATAATGAACAAAATATTTCTAACAAAGACTAATTTAGACGATTGTTACATCGTACACGTAAATATCTAATTAAGGGAAAATACTATCTGATTTCACAGACGAAAGCCTAAATGTAATATTAGTATTTAGTCAAAATGATAAATGAACATTACTTTTTTTTTACAATAGTCGCCTGTCATGGTGCGGAGGTATGAGCATGCGATTGTATGTATATGCGACAGGTTGTAGGTTCGATTTCTACTCTAGGAGATAAAAATATAAAATAATATTTAGTATTTTCATTTACTCGCTATGGTAACAAGGTTATGCGCGGCGTTGAGTTCCGCCACTTACCACGAAATGCCTCAATTCGGCGGAAAGTGGGGCACTGTTGCGTGCTGAGTGGCGGAACTCAACGCCGCGCTTTGCCTTGTTACCAAACCCACATATATTCTTAACGTTTAAATGTATATTTATTTATTATTATTTGATACTAAATAAAATAAAAGGATTTAAATGTAAAAAAAATATTCCATGTGACTACTCTAACACAAAAAACTTTACAAGGCCTTTGTTTCTTTTACTTGAAGTGAAGACACTTCTTGCAAATTTGGATGTATTTTTAAGAAATTTGTATTTGGTAAACGGAAATATTAAAAGAGAACGGAGTGTCTTAAGACTAGGTTCTCTAGATACCTCTGCCTACCCTAACCAGCTTGAAGCTATTGGATAAAGAAAATCGACATCAACGATTCGGTCAGAATCATGATGTTTAGTCGAACTCGTAAATATAACTTTTAGACGCTACATTTAATATCAGAAGTTACAATAGCATATTTGGACCAGCAACACATTACATACAACAGTTTCAGTAGTCTATTTTAAAGGGCTTTTACCAAAATCGTTGCCATAAACCCGTTAATAATAGATTACTATCGACGGAAATTGTAATTGACTGTCAGAATGTGGCAGACGTGGACGTATCACCGGATATTTGTGTTAAAATATTTGATAAAATAATCTATTGTAAGCCAAGAGCTCGATAAATACCAATAATATTTTCTAAAGGATAACAATTGGCAAGCAAGGTGGATGCCGGCCGACGTTTTCTAGAAATTGCTCTTAAGAATATATAGGACGATGTTAGGGATGTGCTTACATCGATTCATAAAACTTTAAATTATCTACATACGTTCATAATTATTATTTGTATCGATATAATTGTACAAAATATTTCAAAAACATTTGTTTCTGGAATATAATTAAATAATTCCATAAGTTATCAAAAAAAATCTTTTTTCTTTTTTTTAACTTCACGCTGTATGCCGCATATAGCAGGGTAGGCAGAGGGAACCTGAAAACCTAGTGTTAAGACACTCCGTTTTCTTTCAACAATTCCGTTCCCCACTTTCCGCCACATTGAGGCATTGCGTGTTGAGTGGCGGAACTCAACGCCGCGCTTTGCCTTGTTACCAAACCCAGAAAATGAAAATACTTCATTTCCTGGAGTGGGAATCGAATCCACAACCTGTCGCGTTTACAGTTGCACGCTTGTGCCTCTGCGCCATGACAGGCGTTAAAAAAAATCTTATTTCAAATACTCCATTATTATTACAATCATGTTATTACAATAGTGTGATTACCATTTGTTATTGCCGCGTATAATTATTTACTTGAATAAATAATTTCCATCACAAACTAGACTAGTAAAATTATTTATCACAATAAGACAATAATGGAGTCCTGAGCACCTGGCAACCCTGTTCCCACCCTCGGGGGGCAGCCACCCTGGATAGCCTAGCTACGTGGGCGAGTCTGTAGTACTTGGTAGTACGGCGACGTGAAATTCTGTTTACGTGGTATCGCGCACGCGCGGTCCTACCCACCCCCTAGGTGTGTGCCATGCAGACGACCTCGAACTCTATGCCCGATATTGATATGTCACGCTTTATGATAAAAACAACGTGATAGAGGTTATCCTTAGGTTGAATTTGATTTTTTTTTTGTTTTAAATCTAATGTGTCTACGATTGATATTAGTATGTAAAGTAGACTTATTTTTTAGTCATATTTAATTTGTTTTGAATGAAAAAATATATGAATGTATAACAGATGAAATAACACTAATGAATCAAGTTGTATTACTTTTTTTAATATGGGTCGTGGTAGCTAAAAATCTAAAAAAGTTAGAAATCACGCTGAGAATTTCTCTAATTTTTATAGAACCTCTAAGAATAACACTTTAAAATATTATGAAAATATGGTCATATGTATGGCGCGGCGTTAAATTCCGCCACTCAACACGCAATCCCTCAATTCAGTGAAAAGTGGGGAACAGAATAGTTGAAAGAGAATGGAGTGTCTTAACACTAGGTTCTCTGGTTCCCTCTGCCTGCCCCGCTATATGCGGGATACAGCGTGAATTTAAAAAAAAAGTAATATGTATAATAAGTTAAGGCCTATTATTTTTTTATATAAGACCAATCACATCCAATAACAATAGACGAAGCAATTAAATCTTAAATCGGACTAATAATAAGGTAATTCATTAATTATACCGTTTTCTTGTAAACAACATTCAACGGGGCAATGAAATATTCCGTCTGCTTCGTATTTCACGAGGTGTAGTTGTTTACTCGTAAATACGCATATTTTTCAAGGGATAAATACCGTAATATAAACAAAAATCTTGAGAATTACCGCTTCTCTCATATAATGTACTATGAAAAATACCTCTTGAGTTTGTTTGTACCTACAGATATAATACTGACTGCAAACATTTCTGGTCAGTCCTCGAGTGTAATGTAAACGTACTGCGAGGCTGCATTTTACTCATGAATTAATAAAATGGACTTTGATAATAAATTTATAAAATATATCCTTATATATTAATAAAAAGAAAGAGCTTGTATTAAAAATTAATTTTGATTTGCAATGTCTGACATTGGGCAGAAAATGGAGGCTCTGTTCTCTATAACACTAGGCTCTATTTATCTTTTGAAAATATTAATAATTAATGAAACGCCTGTCGTAGCGCAGAGGCACAAGCGTGCGACTGTAAACGCGACAGGTTGTGGGTTCGATTCCCACTCCAGGAAATGTTAGTATTTTCATTTCCTGGGTTTGGTAACAAGGCAAAGCTCGGCGTTGGGTTCCGCCACTCAACACGCAATGCCTCAATTTGGCGGAAAGTGGGGACCGGAATTGTTGTAAGAGAACGGAGTGTTTTAACACTAGGTTCGCTGGTTCCCTCTGCCTACCCTGCTATATGTGGGATACAGCGCAAAGTTAAAAAATAATAATAATATTATTGAAACTAAAGCAAACCACAAACCGCAACAATATATTTTGATTGTAATACTGATACGATACCAACGAGGCACTTAGTCACACGTCGCATCTTCCTCTACAAGAAGCTAAGATTTATACGCCTCATTTATTAAATGAATAAATCTTTTTCTTTTGCTGTGTTCTAAGAATTTTACTGTCAGTGTGTTTCCCGTTAAGGTAATCAACAATGAAATTAAACGTCTACATTGTAAAGAGCTTCGTTAAGAAGTCGTCAGTTTAACTTGCAATTTTAACTTTAATTAATATAGTATTGTGTATCTCTTGAACTGAATCTCTTTAAATCTTTATAAATTTTCGTGCATATATTTTAATTAACTTTGTAACAATAAAATTTTATATATTAAGATTTTATAGAAACTTAATTAAATTCTATTTACCTTCATCTTGATTGCTGCCTAGTAAAACTTCTTCATTGTGAAAATGTCCCTCTTTCATCATTGTATCTGGATCCTTTGGTAAGAATACACCATCCACCGTTGGAGCCGACGGAAATCCTAAAATACCAGTATACGAATTCCACTGCTGGACAGAAATTGTTTTAGCATCGACTCCACGCATGCAGTCCATTACTAGGCTTGGATCAGCTGTTAAGAGACTGCTATTACAGTTGCAGTCGTCAACGAGAACTTTGCCTATGTCCTGTGCCCTCTCTCCTGTCATCCAACTCCAAGGAGCATTGAGAGTACCTGATTGTAATATTCCTCTTTTAAATAAGCCTTTCATCTCAGGTGACAGCATGTGTAAGCTTACACTTCCTCCACCAGCTGATTCACCAAATAGAGTTATCAATTCAGGGTCCCCACCAAAAGCACGAGCGTTATCTTTAATCCAACGTATTGCCATTTGCTGGTCCCACAAGCCCATGTTTCCAGGAGCTTCTTCACTTCCAGGTGAAAAATATTTATTTAAATACAAAAAGCCGAAAGCTCCAACCCTATACTGCATCGATGCTACTATAACATCACTTGATGAAGCCATTATATCTGCTTTATACAGGTCAAGTGTCGCGGTTCCACTCATATACCCTCCTCCGTAAATCCATACTAGTATAGGCACTTTTGGCCTTTCCGCAAGAGGCTTGTCTTGATGGTGACGAACTCGTAAATGTTGTGGTACCCATATGTTCAAATATAGACAGTCTTCTGATATGTTAGTGTTGGGATTCCACATTTCCTCACCTTCAAATCCGGGGAAATATTCGTATCTTTCTTGATAACAGCTATTAGGCATAGCAGTGGCTTCAAGGACGCCATGCCAGGGATCGATGGGCACAGGTTTGCGGAATCTCAATGGCCCTAGAGGAGGTTTAGCAAAGGGTATGCCTGTAAAAATATGTACTTCGCGGCCCATCACCGTTTTAGCATAGCCTTTGACTAGTCCACTCTTTGTCTCAACAATAAGTGGGTCATTGTGGAAATTCTTTGGTGTCGAGCTAGTTGTGGGTGTCGTCTGCGTCGTCGACGTCGTAGTGTCGTGATGGTTTGCCCACGACCGTCCCCACACTCCCGATACACAACAAAAACACAAAAGTAATTTCGATAGTACAACTTTGCAACTCATTTCGATTTCTTCTTAAGTTCTTCACTTTCTTAACGAGATGTATGTAATCGGAAGTAGTCCGCCAACTTTATTAGGTATTTGTTAAAACACATTTCTATTTTACTACGGCTCTGTTTCGCGCGTTCACATTCCTGAAACAAAAGGAAAGACATGTTAGCATATTCACTTGAAACATTTTCGTGTGCCAAAATTTGTTTATTTAGCTTAAATGGAACGAAAAGCCTAACGTGTGTGAAATACTTCAACGTATAATGATGTTACGTAATGTTTATATAAGTAAGGCTAGGTCTTCCCCGGATTTCATTATGTCATATGTGGTAAATACGTTTATTAATAAATGTTATTATGTACTTAGGCCGGCAAGTAATGATCTAAGTGCATTTTCCTGTATGTGCCGTTAAAATTTAATCTCACTCAATTTCTATTAACGTTAAACAGAGATAGATAGTTGGTAGAACCTTCGCGTGGATCCATTAGATGGGTTGAAATCGAACGAGTTTTACTGACGCTGAAATGGTAAATCAATCACAATGAAATCGTTCGCCTGTGAATTCATTTCTTTAGTAGCTATAGGTGAAATTGGTTTGTATTACAAAAGAAACTTGTTGATATACATAGAAAAAGCAACATTCTTTCTATAAAATAAATGTCAAAATAATTTAGTACGTCCGTTATAATAAACAAGTTGAAAACACAGTTCTTATAAAATAGCTTAACAATTTAACAATTTTTCAGTTTACACTATAGGTGTGAAAGAACAAATCCGGTGAATTTATATGACTTAGTCATACCTATTTTATGTGCTTTTTGCGTTTCAGTCACCATATTAATTTTCAGTAAATCTTACTAAAGATTTAAATCATAACTAGAATATATATAATACCTACAGAAAAAAAATTAAGAATAATATCTTAGAAAAATGCTCATAATTGTATTCTCTCTATTCTGGACGTCATGTCAAGCACAAGCTGTTAGCGATTCGGAGACGTGTGCAATTTTGACACAAAAAGGACGACAAAAAGCAGTCAAAGTTGTTACAAGATTTCCTGACTTTGATTTATAGATAGATATATACAATTGAAGCCAATAAAAGGCCAATGCGAGTAGAAAGAGAATATTAAATATTCTTTATTGCACTACCAAATTAATAAATACATGAAAAGAAATAAAATAATAAAGTACGCTAGGGTGGGTTTATCTTGAAGATATATCTTCCAGCCAACCTATGGAAGTGGATGAGTGTCCAAAAACAGGATAGAAAAACTGTGAAATAAATATTGCTAAAAGTAAGTAAGTAAAAAAAAATACAAAACAGCTTCACGCTTTATCCCGCATAACAGGGTAGTCACACAGTCAAGAAACTCCATTCGCTGCATGCCGACAGAATTAGAGATATTGTATGCTAAATGGTGGAACTCAACGCCACACTTTAAAATAAAAAAAATATAATAATATATTTATTCAAAAAATATTTTTACAAATTGAGAAGCCGATACTTCCAGTAAGTAGTCAAAGACACTAGAGTTGGGAATGTCTTGCTTGTTCGTTGGCTTAACAGTAACATGCATACATATAACATAATAGTAACAAAGCTCTGTGTGTGTGTGTGCGAGTGTGTGTGTGCGTGTGTGTATGTGTAAAACTTTGTCTTGCCTAATGAAAATAATTTTAATCACTTCCCCGACTGGGAACTGAATCTACAGCCAATCTCGTTTACAGTAAGACGTTCCAAAACGTCGCAAAAGATATAAAACTAAATAATTCTTTAAAAGAACATTTTTGGTCCGCTAAATCTTGCTCACATTCAACAGATTGCCGATCGGTATTAATATGTATGTAGAGAGCCTTCCAGTTCGGACCTAAAGCCAGCGGGTAATCATTATTTCATCGGACGTCGGAATCGCTCACCGGGGAGACATTACATTGTTCCAACATTCGATATGAGGTAGAATGAATATTGAATTGTTGCAACACCTAATACGATGTACTGTGTAGTGTTGTCTAAAAGGTTAATCTGTCTACGAATAAAATAATGGGTCTAGAACTTTCTAGTATGTTAGTAATTGTTAGTAAAATTTGTTTAACGCCTGTCGTGGCGCAGAGGCACAAGCGTGCGACTGTAAACGCGACAGGTTGTGGGTTCCATTCCCACTCCAGGAAATGTAAAATTTAATATTTTCATATCTTGGGTTCGGTAATAAGGCAAAGCGCGGCGTTGAGTTCCGCCACTCAGCACGCAATGCGGCGAAAAGTGGGGAACAAAATATAATACTTTAAAATTTTTGTATATTATATATACATTTTTTTTTTATTTTGTCCCTTCAGGAATATGAACGCATTTGCGTGGTAGACGAATAATTCGAAGTGAGCCAAGAATCCGACCTTAACCAGTTCTTTGCAAATTGATTGACTCATCTCAATGAACTAATCCGAATACAAAAATATTTTCAAGATGCAACTTTATATACTCATTGTGTAAATTTTGAACGTATGAATATAAGTAAATACATATATGAGGAAAATATACAATTAATTTTATTTTATAACCATTTTCCTACCTCTATATCTCATATAGTCACATAGATATATATTTTTTTATAATAAAATACTCTAGAATACAAACAAACATACAATAATTGGAAAACGTGATTCCATTTCAAACTTAAGTGAAGCTCTTCACTTAAACTTATTTAAAATGAGTACATACTACATAACATAGTGCTTTCGTGTAGTTTCGTATCCAAAAGGAAATGTATCAAAGCGTACTGAAGTAAGCACAAGCTAAGGTGATTGCATTCGTACATAATAGACACGCTATCTTGATAATATTCTAAAGAAAATATATTAATGTATTTATTTTTATTAAATAAATACAATAATATATTTTCTTTAAAAAACGCCTGTCGTGGCGCAGAGGCACAAGCGTGCGACTGTAAAAGCGACAGGTTGTGGGTTCGATCCCTACTCCAGGAAATATAAAATTTAGTATTTTCATTTCTTAGGTTTGGTAACAAAACAAAGTGCGGCGTTGAGTTCCGCCACTCAACACGCAATGCTTCAATTCGGCGGAAAGTGGGGAACGGAATTGTTGGAAGAGAATGGAGTGTCTTAACACTAGGTTCTCTCGTTCAATCTGCCTACCCTGCTATAAGGGGGATACAGTGTGAAGTTAAAAAAAATATTAAAGTATTTTTAATTTTAAATAAAAGTTTTTTTGGAAAGAAATCGAGACTGTAAGTCTTAATAATTTAATTATCTACAACTACTTTATGTGCGTAGTAACTATATTAAAATACCTTTGTATATTTTTTTAACAAAGTCCTTACCACTCAGTAGCATCAGATATACAAAAAAAAAAAACTTTTGAATTCTAACAATCACAAATTAGTCAAAAATCATAAATTTATAAGGTTCTTCGCATATTTTGTCCAAATAATCCAACTTTAATGAAGAATAATAAATATTTAATGTTAATAACATACTATAAATACATACATACACAGCTTCACGCTGTATCCCGCATATAGCAGGGTAGGCAGAAGGAACCTACTGTTAAGACACTCCGTTCCCCACTTTCCGCCGAATTGAGGCATTGCGTGCTGAGTGGCGGAATTCAACGCCGCGCTTTGCCTTGTTACCAACCCAGAAAATGAAAAATTCCATTTCCTGGAGTGGGAATTAAACCCACAACCTGTCATGTTTATAGTCGCACGCTTGTGCCTCTGCGCCACGACACGCCTTATTATTCATTAAATTAATAATAATAATAATTAAATAATCTCTATCAATAGCCCAGTACTTAGTCCATCCAAACTCCATTCCATAGCCCTATTTTAGTTTTCCATATGTTCCATAGCTCCTACGCATTGACTGGTGACCATCTCTGAGCAATTGCCTATAGTTACTCAGAGATGGATCCCGGTCAATGCGTCAGATTAAAAAATATTGTTGTCTCAAAGGGGCCTCTACGTGTTGGACCTGTGTCCCCACGCAAGCCTTCCAAAGGGCCGGGTTCCTTTGAACCCGAGAACCTGTATCGAGATAATAATAATTTTTAAACATAACATAAAATAACATTAAGAATTCTTTCAGCGTTAACATATTCAGAGCATGTAAGGAAAGTATATCAAAACAACGTTTGAGATCACCGATCCCGCGGGAACTGTATTCTGTAAATTAACTTGAGCACTCTGTATGCAGACGATCGTGCGGTGGTAACGAGATTTAGGCCCTTAGGATCCTTGGAATTTCGCTCGTCCTAAACTTGCCCGGCAACTAAAACTGCTCGTATATGCCTCTCTGTCTGTGAATTTTAATCGCTATAATTATTATAAAAGTAAGGCGTAATGCGATTGGTCCGGTGTGATTTGAAAATGGTTTAAAACTTTTTTAGAAAACGTAGCAAGCATTGAACTCAGCGGGACTCGAACCCGCGCCTTTTGGAAACTGTCCAAGCGCTCTGACCGCTAAGCTATGCGTTCTATATTCAATTTTTATATGTTTACTTAAAATGTTTTTCGTTTCCTAAGTGACACTAGATATAAGTGTATAAGTGTTAATCACAATTTAAAACTATGTTAAATGTTTGTTAGTTTAATACTAGATCATCTCTGCATTTCTCTTTCTGTATCTTTCCTTTCTGTTGCAGAAAAAAAAACTAGGAGATGCATGAGCTATATTAAATGTCCCTGTACTGTCAAAATATTTAAAACATTTATGTTTAAAGGTTTAATATCATATTTTTTCATATATAAAAAATATCAATTAATGGATATAATATATTTAAATGAATAGCTACCATAAGTCCTACAAGTAACATTTTGATACGACAAATTTAACTAAGCCTCTCTTTAAACCAAACAAAATACATAAGAAAAAGAATACAAAACTAAAAATTGTCCTCACAGTAAGAGGATACATGTCAAAGCACATTTGCAAAGTAAGGTAATAGAATCTTATGCGAAAGAAAAAACGTAGGTAAGTATATTCCGACGGGCGGGGAGAGCGGCGCGCGCCGTTCGATAAATCGATGTGGGGTACAATGCTATGCGGCGGCCTTGGGCGCCTGCAGTCAAGACACACCTCCAAGTTCAATGCCAACTCGCATATCCTTACACATAAATTATAAATCTTAAGCACTTTTTGCGTATTATTTATTATGTTTCTTTTGATTTATGATAGAATGGAAATTATTATACATAAGTTGTTGTATAATTTGGGGGCTTATTAATTACTAACTTAGAGATGTAAAAAATAAATGTATGTAGCTTGTAAATAAAAAAAAATGTTGAAACGTGAGTGAAATTTCTTTCCTTCTATCTACCCTATAAAGACATATAAGGTGCGTATGTCGGCGGAAAGTGGGGAACGGATTTGTTGAAAGAGAATGGAGTGTCTTAACACTAGGCTCTCTGGTTCCCTCTGCCTACCCTGCTATATGCGGGTTACAGCGTGTTTTGAAGTTGTGAAGTTGAAAAAAAAAAAGTGCATATGTATATATAAAGAAAATAATAAATAAGGCATACATGGTGGTTGTTATTTCGATTTCTACTTGAGGTAACTATTAGATATACATAATTTTTAATTTCTCCGCTCTGATAGGTCTTGAGTTTGGGTTGGGTTTACTTAAAAGTGGGAAACACAGAGTGTCTTGGCACTCGGTCTTTTCTAACTACCCTAAGATACGAAAAGACTGTAAAAAAAATATCTCGCAATTTGTAGAGTATCTATTGAGAATCTAGTGATATAACACTGTGTCCTCTTATTTTTGCCCTTCGTAAAAATTACTTTATATTGCCAGACCACTGAGTAGCAGCAGAAAATGTATTTGTTATATTTTTTCAGGCAATGGAAAAATTCTTAAATGCCTTTAATACATATACGTGGAACGGAAAAGTTTAATATGTCAATATTGTATATACCTATTAAGGTCATCTTGACGCAGTGGGACAGCGTCTATCTGTAAACATGATTAGTTGTAGGTTCGATTCTCACTCCGGGGAATATTTATTTTTCTTTAATTCGCCCTGGTAAGACAAAGTGCGGCGTTGAATTCCGCCACTTAACACATATTGTTTCTAATTTGGACGGGAAACGGCGGAGTGTCTTGACATTAGCTTTATTCTGATTACCACCCTCATATGCGGGATAAAGTGATAAGCTGATTTTTTTTTTCAATATAAAAGCAGTGATAATTGAACCATTGATTTTGAAAGTGAGACAACTCCATTTTGTAAAAAAAAAAAAATTTAAACCGGAATCTTATTATAAATTAACATAATTTTATGTTTCTAATAAAAAAAAAAAGTAATAACGTAAAATGGAGTTGTCTCACTTTCAAAATCAACTGCTCAATTAGTTATTTAGGTAGAGTTCACGACGGTCTTGTTTATCTGTGTGTCATGTTTGATTGTTTTGCTATACATGTCTCCGCTGCAATACGATAGTCATTTGATCAAAATATATATCTTTTTTTTAACTTCACGCTGTATCCCGCATATAGCGGGATAGGCAGAGGGAACCTGAGAACCTAGTGTTAAGACACTCCGTTCTCTTTCAACAATTCCGTTCTCCACTTTCCACCGACCGAGCTCAACGCCGCGCTTTGCCTTGTTACCAAACCCAGGAAATGAAAATACTAACATTTCCTGGTGTGGGAATCGAACCCACAACCTATCGCGTTTACAGTCGCACGCTTGTGCTTCTGCGCCACGACAGGCGTTAAATAAATATATTTTTTATATATAATATTTATATTTAATAATAGTATTTACTTTTATTTTATTCTATAATCCAACTTACCTTGATCACTAACTACCATAAACTAACAACCAGCTCGAAACGTATGATAATAATTATTCGAAAACCAAAGGACATATCTGGCCCTTACAAATTGAATGCCACCCTGTTCGTGACAACTAAGTAATTGATAGCCCTAAAGGGAAATTCTGCCCAACAATATTTACTTTGGAGGAAAGCGTTAGGCGTGAAAGAGGATCTTGGGTATCTAGAGTGACACGTTTCTATAAGTATTGTTCTAACGGTGAAATTATATAGATAGCATTATTTAGTATAATAAATTACTGACTTTCAAAACAAGAAAAGGTTAATTCGACTGTATTTTTTATGTGGTTAAACTAAACTGCATGCCTTTTTACTGGCTATACCAATTTTGATGGCTCTTTTTTTATTTGATAGGTAGTGCTTCTGTAGTGGTCACATTTAAATTGGGTTAAAACATAAAAAATATTTTTTGAGTTATTCGCTATAATTTTATTTTTTAGAGTGCTATTAATGGTATTGTATACTCTGGTTCTAAGTTTAATTCCTACTTGAGGATTTTTTATATAATTTATTTAGAAAATTATGGCGTTAACAAACGTCATTAAATGCAACATTTCTCCAAACGTAAAGAAGCGGAAGAGAATATTATTTATAAAATATCTTAACACTCGGTAACCTGCGACATATGGAAAAACACAGAAAATAAAATTAAATAAAAAGAAGCTATTACTTTATAACCTATAAACTTCTTTCTTCAAAACTATCTTCACGCTTTTATCGCGTTAATAAGGTAGACAGAGAGAGTTAAAACACTCCGTCCCTCCATATCTAAATTCAAGTTGTTGAGTGTCGGAATTTAACGCCGCATACATATAACATGATATTAATTGTGTATTCTGATGTTAAGTATCCGGAGTACATAACACAAAGTCATAAAATATTAGCGCCCTACGTAACCATTTAATAAGCGTATAAAAACGATTGTACGAGTATACCAAAGCTATGTGCCGAGGACAGTATATTTTGAATACAAGGTTGAAATATTTATTGAATTATTAATTCATAGTTTGACAGTATCGAAATCAAACAATGCCTATTTATTTATACTGGAAAATAATTACAGATATTTTAATATTTTAGTTAGTAAAAAGAGTGTAAGGAATACTTAAGAAAAAAAGGTCGTTCGTTCCTTAATTTGTAAAAATCTCCCTACATAGATACCAGTGGTGAGGGATGAAAATTTTAGTTAGGCAAGCCGATAAATTTAGAGAAGCCGATGTATATTTAGGAAAGCCGGTACATATTATTTAGGGAAGCCGGTCATCTTTAGAGAAGCCGGTATATTGAGGAAAGCCAGAATAGGATGTGAAGGTATTTAGCAATTTCACTATGGAATTTTTGCGATGACCTTTTTTTACTTTTAGATCTTTAAGATGTCAGACATGACTCAACACGCAATGCCTCAATCTAGTGGAAAGTGGGGAACGGAAATGTTGAAAGAGAATGGAGTGTCTTAACACTAGGTTCTCTGGTTCCCTCTGCCTACCCCGCTATATGCGGGATACAGCGTGAAGTTAAAAAAACTTCACGCTGCTACTTCGCTCGAAACATATAGTTTAGTTGGCTACAGTATTTAGACGCTTTCCTATAGACATAGGTTCAAGCTCCGTTACATTCAATTTTTTATATCTAGCAAGCTATGTTCTTTTTCCTTATTTTTTATAATACAAGAAATTCGCAAATCAAAACATAATATTTCACTATAAAGAAAAAATATATTGCTAACAAGAACTTTTGAACAATAAAAAAAAACTTTTTTAAAAATTAAGCCATCGTAAATGAAACCAGTTCAAGTAAACCTTTTGACCTAAAGCAACTGTAAGTAATCTGAGCGGTATCGATCCACAAATTAGACTAGCACGACCACTTAATTGACCGCCTTTGTTTCTAAAATATCAGAGAGCTCTCGCCTTACTTCTCACCGACTACCCCCTTTAACGTCTAACGATTATCTTTGGAGCAACGTAATTGGATAACTTTGAAATTGATTTTATTATTGACATCGAAACTAAAACATTTTTATGCGTTGCGTTGAAGCCCCTCGTAGCACAAACGGTTGTGGGTTCGATTCCCACTTTAGGGAATGAAAATATGAAATGTTTATAATTATTCATAGTTAGTATATTCATTTCCCCGCTCTGGTAACAAGGCAAAGTGCGGCGTCGTGTTCCGCCACTCAGCACGTAATGCCTCAATCTGGCGGAAAATGGGGAACGGAATTGTTTAACGAGAACGGAGTGTCTTAACATTAGATTCTCAGGTTTCCTCTGCCCCCTGCTATATGTAAGTTAAAAAAACGTACTATATTAATAAAGTCAAAATCAACGTAAGATTTTTTTTAATAAATCTTGAAGAATCTATTAATTTATCAATTTCGATAATTTAAAACCTTTTAATACCTATAAATATAACACTTGTATGGCGCAGAGGCACAAGCGTGCGACTGTAAACGCGACAGGTTGTGGGTTCGATCCCACTGCAGAAAATGTAAAATTTTGTATTTTCATTTCTTGGGTTTGGTAATAAGGCAAAGTGCGGCGTTGAGTTCCGCCACTCAGCACGCAATGCCTCAATTCGGCGAAAAGTGGGAAACGGAATTGTTGTAAGAGAACGGAGTGTCTTAACACTAAGTTCTCATGTTCCCTCTGCCTACCCTGCTATATGCGGGATTCAGCGTGAAGTTAAAAAAAAAGTAGAATACTTTATGTACTTGAGAAATTGATTTAAACTGAAGCAAATAAGAGCGAAAATATTAACAGAGCCATTACTGGGTCATCTATTCAGCAGCACATTTGGGTCAACAACTCTGTAACTGTATAAAATATATATAATGCGCCGACTAAAAGAAATTTCGCAATAGCAAAAGGTAATTTTCAATATGGAGTAAATTTGTGGATAAGAGAGCTAATAAACGGATTTTTATATTCAAGAGGCCTCTTATTACACTGAAAAGATAAAAAAGCAGGTTCACAGTTTATGCACATAGCAAAGTAGTCAAGAAGTGCATAGTGTTGAGACACTCAGTTCATTTTTCGTCTGTATTCAAGACCTTGTGTGTTACTAGCGGATAAATGAAATATATATATAAAAATGAATGTTTGCCTGTAGGTTATCGATGAACTCAAAAACTACCAATTATTATGAAAATTGGTACATATATGTATTTTTTTACGGATAAGGTTTGTATAATATGCTCATTGATGCCACTCGCCACCACGTGGAGCTGCAGAGTAGCAACTTCTGCCCTGTTCTAACGATTGTCATATCAGTATGACTATATATTTTTTGTTGGAAATGAATGACATCCAGCATCGATGAACTCAAAAACTACGGTACCTATTATTATTTTAGTTGTTGGCGCAGCAACGCGCGCCATGTACAGTTAGTTTTAATATTACTTACTTAACTTCACGCTTTATCCCTAGCGGGATAGTCAGAGAAAACGGGGCGCCGAACACTACGGTCCCTGCATAGCTCTTTCGCCTCGTCCACAGTCATTAACCTCTTCATGCATACTTTTTACGTGACCTTCCTCCAGTATCATTGATACTGTGTTCTCGAAGGTCAACGGAGGTCTCCCCTTACCACTCTTGCCGCTCACCTTTGCTTTATATATCTTGCTCACCATTCTTTCATCACTCATCCTCTGAGCACGTTCTTCTTCATTCTTACTCATGAAGAATAAGAGGAAATCGAACCCACAATTAACAAAAGCAACGTTTATAGTTAAGCGCTGACCCATTGCGCCACGATGGCCTCTATAATGCAAAGAAAAATTGTACATAAAAGAGCTAATAATTGTGTTATTATATTCAAGAGGACGCCCATTATACTGGAAAGATATCCATCCATATTATTGAGTATCCTCAGAAGAGACTTTGTTTTGCATGAAGCGAACTGTAGCGTGCGATATAAAATGCAGCGCTCCTCGGGGACTCGTAAAGCTGAGAATCGTATCGATCTACAGTTACGGATTCACATTTGTGACATGTTTCGGATTTACTATTGATAATGTTGAAATCTATATACATTTGGTATAGAAATATAAAAAGAGCTATATATTAATATTTTTTCATGTTTCACGATTTGTTGGTTTTTTTTTAGCTTCACGCTATATCCCGCATATAGCAGGGTACCAGAAGGAATCTAGGGTTAAGACACTTCGTTTTTTAGGTATATATTTTAAATTTAATTACAGGCAAGCCGGCGAGCAGACTATTGCCTTGACTTTTGATGTTTTTAACGTCCCGCTTTAGCCCTAGCGCGTTAGTTAGGGTTTCCACATCCAAATCGTAACCATTTCTACTAAGCACACTTCCTAGTTATAATCACGTCCGAAATCTAAATCTAAATATCAAAACAGACATTAAAATTTTAATTTTTCATACATTTGTACATATCATATACAATTTAATATTTATATATTTTTTAATACAGCAGGATTCGAAAGTACTTGAATACCTTATTAAAATAAATAATATTTAGACTTTAAGCTACGAAAGTGCATGTAATAGCCTATTTGACTAAAAATATTTTGATCTTGATTCTGAAAAGAAAGAGACAATTTTAATATTTATACTATTATAACTAAATATTAATTTGAATCCTAAATTAACTACTTGTATTACAGATAAGTCTTATCAAGCAATTCACTTCTCAGCATTTTGGAGGCAACATTTAACACAAAGCAGCCAGTTGTCAACCCGTCATTAATCACAATCGTTACAGGCAACAACCTGTTATAAAATTTACAACTGAAACAACCCAAAGAATACATACAGAGATAGTACGTTCTATAATATCAATTTTAAGCAATGGAAATGAAAAAAAAAAAATGATTTTGAAAATTAAATTAATTTTGAAAATATTTGTGTTCCGTTTGTGTGTGCGTTTAAATTTGCACAAAAAGTACAGACTACAAGTCTGTAGGGTAATAAGAATAAATAAAGTAATAATGGAGTGTCTTTACATTAATCTCCCAGTGACTAAATTGCTGCGCGGAAAAAGGCATGAAGCTGCTGAAAATAACAAAGAACTATAAAATAACTACCGCATGTCGTGGCGCAGAGGCACAAGCGTGCGACTGTAAACGCGACAGGTTGTGGGTTCGATGCCCACTCCAGGAAATGTAATTTTTCATTTCCTGGGTTTGGTAACAAGGCAAAGCGCGGCGTTCCGCCACTTAGCACGCAATGCCTCAATTCGGCGGAAAGTGGGGAACGGAGTGTCTTAACACTAGGTTACCTCTGTCTACCCTGCTATATGCGGGATAAAGCATGAAGCTATGTATGTTTGTATAAAATAACTATTATAATTGTAATAATTCAAGCTACAATCTAAATAACTTCATGTTTCATCGCGCATAGCACGGTAATCAAAGAGTACCTAGTGTCCAGACATTTCCGTGGTCGCTTCTCACCAGAATTCGGCGTTGTATGTTGCGTGTTAAGTGGCGGAACTCAACGCCGCGATCTATCAACAATTACAATAAATAGGTGTAGATAACAATACAATCATATGTTTTACGTATTATATTATAATTATACGCTTGTTACAATATATTCAATACAGCTAAGGTATTTGGACAGTTTTTAAGAGGCGGGGGTTCGAGTTCAATTTCAGTTCCTATACTCATATTTTCCATATTTTCCTCATTAACTGTTGGAATAACATATATAAGAAACTCAATTTGTCATTGTACGTCGAATTAATATGGCGTAAAATAAGTAGATTACTTACCTTACTATTTATTGAATTAGTAATCTAAATATATATGTATTTATTTAATTTATTGAAAGAGAATGGAGTGTCTTAACACTATGTTCTCTGGTTCCCTCTGCCTACCCCGCTAAATGCCGGAAACAGCATGAAATTAAAAAAAAAATAATAATAATATTTTATTATGAACTATAATCGAAGCATTTGTGACTAGAATTAAAAACAATACTATAATTCATTACCATCATATTTTAACTTAATATTTTCAGAAACAAATAAATTACTCAACTAAAGTACTAAAACCGTAAAAAAAATATTTTTTGCGTTTAGTAGACATTAAGATATGCCTCTATCTGTACGACGATAGGTCACGCAATGGTGTTTAAAGAGCCTTTTGAATTATAAAGGTTTTTGGGGTATTTGTAACGATGAAGGTATTTTAAATATTATTGGATTCATGAAAAAATATAAATATATTATATTTATAGGTATATGTCGTTTTTAACCAAAAAGGAGGAAGTTTTCAAGTCGACTGTATTTTTGTGTGTTACGGCATTAATTTTTACTGACTATTTGTTCTTATTTTATTGGTATAACAGCGAAATCTCTCTATAATCTTCTAAAAGATCTCAGCATGTCTAGAACTATTATCAGTTCATTTCTAGCACGTATTTCGAAGGCGGCATTTGTAGGATCTTTTCAAATTTTGTTAGGTAGACAGTTAGAGAGAGAGAGAGAGAGGTTAAATTTAGTTAAGATCTAAAAAGTCATTTTTAAGTCAATTGAAGTCTGTTTTCTTTTTTTTTATAAAAATGTTATTATGCACTGATAACTGAATCTACGACAGCGCTATATTTTTTTTATTTTAAGTCTGTCTAATTTCCATTCCTTTCAACACATCGCATGTTCACTGGCGGAACTCAACACCACCAATTTATTACACCAATGTCATGAAAATAATTTGAAAAATAAACACTCCGCCGAGAAAAGCACTTTTCCATTCACCATATACCAATTTTCTAAGAATAACGTCGTCAAACTTACACGAAACTACATCAATGAAGACGAACAATTCTAAAAATTTATTATTAACCCAAACGTGTAAGACCCCTGTGAGTCACAAAAGCATATGCACATTGTTGAAATAACCTGTTTGCATTTAGAACAGGTATTTTAAGCTTAAAACGTCCTTTAACGGCGACTGAAATAGAAACAAGGCCAGTGCCGATAGGAGGTCACCATATTATGTATATTTTATAATAACCCACCGCGAATATTGTAAAACTTGCCTATTGAAAACTACTTTAAGCGGAAGGCATTAAACTTCGTAGAAGTTACCGTAAAACGTATTCAATAGCGTTTTTCTTCTTCAAAAATTATATTTGTATAAAAAATTGTATTCTAGACAAGTGAGGCGGTTTTTGGCTTAAAATCTAACAAGCGGAATATTTTTGTATGCAATGTCCTGGCCAAAATGTGGTGAAAAAAGGCTTTTGCCAGGTTCCTTCATAGATCTTTGAAAAAGATATCATAAGCTGTGTGTTTATAGCTGATTAAAATAAAAAAAAATGGTAAAATATAATCATATCTTTTAAAAAATATACAAATACTATTAACAGAGAATATAGAGCAAAAAACAGTACAAATGTAATTTCCTTAACTGATCGGTGAGTGCAGAAACAACGTTAGTCACAAAAAATGCAAAAATTCATAATCGATTTAAAATAGCTTTTTTATCCCTCCTGCAAAATTTGAAAATCCGGACTTACGTTGTTTCTGCACTCACCGATTCAATTATTAAAGGCGTAATAACAAAAGCCATTAAAAAAGATCCAAGAAAATTAGCTCATTGTTAAAATCGGAGCGGCTTTTAATGACTAACCTATTATCTCAAGATTAGCACTAGACTGAGATGAGGAACTAAGAGCTTTGCTAATTAACTATCTAGGTATTAAAATGAAGTTAATTTCGTTATTATTACAAATAATACATAGACCCATCGTATAGTAAGACAGCCTGACTGTAAATGTGCTTGGTTGTGTTTTAATTTGTCAATTAGGGGAAATAATTTGTTTTCATTTCTCTACTTTAATAGGACAAAGTGCAGCGTTAGGTTCCGCCAATTAACCTTCATGTTTCAATTTCCTGCAGAAAGTGGAAAACAAAATGTATTGACACTAGAAGTACGGTACGGAACGATAAGTTACGGGAGCAGGCTACGTACGATACGTACGTACGTAGTAAAAATATTTTTCATTTTTGCTTTAAAAGAATTTTTTACTCATAGCACGTTTAACTCCCCAAATTCAATTGAGATTGCAAAAGTTATTTACCATTTTTTCATGTTTTTCTGATTTTCTTTGAGAAGTGATTCCGCAAGTCTCGGTCTTATTAGCATTTTAGCCAAATTTTATCTCATTATTTCTTTCATCCTACTAACATAAATAATAACGCCTGTCATGTCGCAGAGGCACAATCGTGCGACTGTAAACACGTCAGGTTGTGGGTTCGATTCCCACTCTGAGAAAATCTTTAACATTAGTAAAATATAAATAAGCAAAACTATTATAGATATAAATTAATTACTAGAAATTCCATACAAAAAATTAATCATAATCACATTCCAATGTTAAATAAAAAACATATGTTAGTAAACAAAACTAATTATTGCACTACAAAGCGCAACGCACTCAGGTGAAGTTGTACCGGTCTAGTACCTTATATGCGAGATTCACGAACAAAACCAATTTAAAACGTTGTTATCTTTCCTTTGTAACTGTTGTAGAGGAAACAATATTTTTAAGATAATTCATATTGTATTATGTGATATTTTACTGTATTTAATATAATATGTTATATTAAATATACGTAAAAAGCATGAGGACCCCCCGGAGGGCCTGCATGAAGAGGTTAATGACTGTAGCGTTTGGCGCTCCGTTCTCTCTGACTACCCCGCTAGGGATGAAACGTGAATTTAGGTAGGTAGGTACATTTTATATATTAATTTATTTGGAATCTTTGTCAGTTATATTAGATTTAATAAACATTAGGACTTCTTCTATTTATATAGTAAATAAGTGAAACGACTACATAAAACATTTTCTATTCTAGTAAAAAGCAGATTTTTAAGGTATACCTTAAGCTTAAAAAGTATCATCTCTTGTCAACAAAAATTTATATTTATTTTTGTCACATATATTGTATGTGCAATAAAGAATATTATATCAACTTATCAACTATATTCACTATTGCTATGGATCTATAAAATTTCTCCGTTACTGACAGGCAAAGCATAGGCAAAAGTACTGTCCGTACAAAAAATGGCCGTAAAAAGACACGACAAGAAGAGACTTTGACAGGTTGCTTGGAGGTAAAGAGGAGCTTTAAATTACGGATTTCCTAAAATTCCAATAGAGACAGAAAAAAACGATATTACATATTTCAATCTACGGAAGCTACAAATGGAAATGATATAGCAAAGACCAAAACGTCTTCATTAATAAAATTACGGGCACCAACTTCTTTTACATAAATGAAATATTTTATATCATTTCGTAACCTTCGTAGTGCTACGAACTACTGTACTGGTTGCCGTTTCTCTTCCTGTTTACGATATTCTTGATATTATTTAGATATTCATCTCTAATGCTTTTTTTAGCTTCACGCTGTATCCCGCATATAGTAGGGTAAGCCTCTGAAACGGAAACGGAACCTCAGAACCTAAAACACTAGGTTCCGTTCCCAACTTTCCGCTGGATTGAAGCATTGCCTGTTGAGTGGTGGAACTCAACGCCGCGCTTTGCCTTGTTATCAGACCCAGGAAATGAAAATACTTAATATTATTACATTTCCTGGAGTGGGAATCGAACCTACAAACACGTCGCGTTTATAGTCGCGTGCTTATACCTCTGCGAAACGGCAGGCGTTTGTAATATGATTAATAATATTGATCTCAACTCGCATGTAGCCCTTCATAATAATAGAAAGCATAAAAGAAAGTTTATGAAATTATTTTCTAAGTCCTATAAATCTTCTTCTTCTTCTAACCCTTATCCCATTATTTGGGGTCGGGTCTCCTTACTCTTCTGCGCCAAGAAGTGCGGTCCTGGGTTGTCGGTTCAGGCAACCTCTCTTGTTTTAGGTCTCTAGCGATAGTGGACCACCAGGTCAAAGGCGGGCGGCCTCTACTTCTTTTTGACTCCGGTATATTTAAAGCCAATTTAAAATATATCTAAGTCATATAAATGCGTTTATAAAAATAATTTGAATATTTCTAGCCATAAAATGTTATTAATACCTATGAATAAAATTCTGAACGACTTTGACATAAATAAAATACTGAAACGTCATTAACCTGACATTTTATTAAACTACAACAGTAAAGCAATCTACCTATTTACCTCCAACTCCAATCACCGTGCAATTATCAAACATTATTACTGTTTCAAATTCGGTTTATCAAATCACGCTATAACGAAAGCAAAAATGTACTAATAAAGTTATAGAAAGACTCATTATTCAATTTTTTATATATAAATTTGTACGATAACAACCAAAATAGAATCAAAAAAATTCTAATTTTTAAGGAAAATTATTTTTTAAACATGACTGCTTTGTAAATATTCATCGTTTTCGCATCAAAAATGTATACAGTTAAATAACTATAGACTGTCTACATTGTGTACAAAGAAAGATTTTTTTTAACTTCACGCTGTATCCCGCATATAGCAGGGTAGGCAGAGGGAACCAGAGAACCTAGTGTTAAGACACTCCGTTCTCTTACAACAATTCCGTTCCTCACTATCCGTCGAATTGAGGCGTTGCGTGCTGAATGGCGGAACTCAACGCCGCGCTTTGCCTTGATACCAAACCCAGGAAATGAAAATACTTACATTTCCTGAAGTAGGAATCGAACCCACAACCCGTCGCGTTTGCAGTCGCATGCTTGTGCCTCTGCGTTACAAAGAAAGATACAATTTCAAATTTTACTTCAATATAATAAATTATTTAATTCAAAAAGATTTTGAAATTTTTATTGACTGTGATATTTCTTACATGCAAGTAACCAGGTACATATGTATATGCAAGGAAGTTACATATATTTCTTCAGTTGGCATGTTCAGGGCAGTTCCTGTTGAACTAGAGAGACAGAACATCAACGTCAGTTACGGACCGGAAGTTAGATCTGCCTGATATTCTGTTGATATTACAACAATACAAATGATCGATTGCAAGTCTACAAAACAAGTGAGACAAAAGATAGAAAATCTAAACAAGGACGTAACTATAATACTTACGCCTTAAAACGCCTGTCGTGGCGCAGAGGCACAAGCGTGCGACTGTAAACGTGACAGGTTGTGGGTTTGATTCTCACTCCAGAAAATGAACGTATTTTCATTTCTTGGGTTTGGTAACAAGGCAAAGCGCGACGTTGAGTTCCGCCACTCAGCACGCAATGCCTCATTCCGGCAGAAAGTGGGGAACGGAATTGTTGAAAGAGAACGGAGTGTCTTAACACTAGGTTCTCAAGATCCCTCTGCCTACCCTGCTATATGCGGGACACAGCGTGATGTTAAAAAAAAAAAGAAATAAAACTAAGTACAAGATCTTTGAACTTCGCGATTTTTACCCGTTTTTTTAAAAAAGAGATTAATTTACGCTATGAAAACTAAAGTGGTTAAATTATTTTAATTACATCAACCCTCATAGTGGATTTTTTTTTTTTTTTACCAATCAATGCTCTCAATACAAAGTGACATTGGCGAAATTTATGCTCAACGGGCACGTTCGAAGCGCCATAATTAAGGAACTGAACTGAATTTATATTAATCGTATGTCTATCTGTGTCTGATAACAGACAAATGTCCACTGTAAAGTGTTCTAAGCGTCGGGCTTTCCAAGATGAATTTTCGAATACCAAAATACGCGATTAATCTGGCTAAAATAGTTTCGTTTAAAATAATACAAGTTAACTTCGATATACTTCGACGCCTGTCGTGGCTCAGAGGCACACTCGTGCGACTGTAAACACGACAGGTTGTGGGTTCAATTCCCACTCCAGGAAATGGAATTTTTCATTTCCTGGGTTTGGTTACAAGGCAAAGCGCGGCGTTGAATACCGCCACTCAGCACGCAATGCCTCAATTCGGCGGAAAGTGGGGAACGGAATTGTTTTAAAAGAACGGAGTGTCTTAACACTAGGTTCTCAGGTTCCCTCTGCCTACCATGCTATATGCGGGATACAGCGTGAAGTTATAAAAAAAAAACTTCCATATAATATTATATAACGTAATAATTAAGCAAAGATGTCCCATACAACGACCTCGTGAAGTCCTTGATAAGTCTTCGATATTTCTAATGGCCTTGTCTTGAGTAAGTGGGAGCATTATTCTAAATGAGTGGTGACGTTTGATCACGCAAATACAATAAAGTAGTATTACTTTTTATTTCAGATACCTTGTTGCTTTATTTCTTACTTATAGCGAATGCATAATTATTTTAATCATAAAATTATCCTACTGATTCTATTTATTTTACTGTCACAAATTATATAGTATTTTATACCTTTTTTATATCTGGCACAAGCGTGCAATTGTAAACGCGTCAGGTTGTGGGTTCGTCAGGTTCCAGGAAATGGAATTTTTCATTTCCTGAGTTTAGTAACAAGGCAAATCTCGGCGTTGAGTTCTGCCACTCAGCACGCAATGCCTCAAGTCGGCGGAAAGTGAGGAACGGAGTGTCTTAACACTAGGTTCCCTCTGCCTACCCTGCTATATGCAGAATATAGCGTAAAGCTATGTATGTTTATACCTTAACCTACCCTAGAGTGAGTGAAAAAAAATAGTGGAACCACGTTTTTCTATTAATAATTGATAGAACTGATATTACAAATATAAATTTCTTCGAATAAGATGTGAACCCACACCAATCCTTTCAAATAAGCATTTGAAATGCATCAATTCGATGTATCGCATAAAAAAAATCGCAATTTAGATACCGATTTTATAAATTATAATTTAATATATCATGTATGTAGGACACGCCGAGATAGCTCTCAAATGGCAGGATTTTTTCACTTACTTCGTACTTCTACTACTACTTACTAAATTGTTGTAAATTAATATATTTTTTTTATTTTTTAAAATTTAAGTATCACTCTGATGAACTATAATATTGTAAAATTTCATCTAGATCCGTTCAAAGGTTTTTGCGGGAAAGAGTTATAAACATCCAGACCACTTATGATGGCATGTACCTGAAGACTTTTTTTGGTGGTAGGAGGTTCCTCCTCCGTCTGGCTCGCGACCACTATCATGTCAAAGACGAACCGCCAAATGTCTTATGATGTGTTCCGGTTCGATGGCATGTAAGCCAGGTTTTCCCATTCCCACCCATGCTTTCCCCAAAATGTGGTGGTTCCGAGAACGGAATACTACATTGTCCTCCTCTTCCATCTGTATCCTCTAGGTTGGCAACGCATCTACAACATCTCTGGTGTTGTAGATGTTCATGGGCGAAGGTATCCACTTACCATCAGGTGGTCCTTCTGCTCGTTTGCCATCCGTTATCCA
>JAKGSA010000856.1:38697-58402 GCA_033558755.1 Philaethria dido | reverse complement strand
GACTAGAATAATCTAAATAGAACAATTTTATATTGATTACAAATGGCCATTTCATTTCCATTCATATATTCTTCAGAATAAAACCTTGGTAACCTAAAGCCTTGCACCAGGGCAAGATGCTCTAAGTATGTCTGGCAGTCAATGGCTCAATATTGATTTACAAATTTTGATAGCAACTGAGGAGTACTTAATTGAATATATTTTTTGCTACTATGTACTTCATATTTGTTTAAAAAATAAAAAAATGGACCAGTCAAAAATGCCAGTTAAATTTTAACTAGCTGAAAACGAATTAAGCTTAACTTTTATAATCTTTTATTAATCCCGAATTGATTTTCATTTCGTAGTTTGATATTGTATCATACAGAGCCTGTAAAAGTTCTTTGGTAATAAATATTTTTTGTTATCAATAATCTAATATTCAATGAGTATTATTTAAATATTATTTAGGATATATTTTAGAATATTCATGTGTCAATTTTAACTTTTTTTTTTAACTTCACGCTGTATTCCACATATAGCAGGGTAGGCAGAGGGAACCTGAGAACCTACTGTTAAGACACTCCGTTCTCTTACAACAATTCCGTTCCCCACTTTCCGCCAAATTGAGGCATTGCGTGTTGAGTGGTGGAACTCAACGCCGCGCTTTGCCTTGTTACCAATCCCAGGAAATGAAAATACTAACATTTCCTGGAGTGGGAATCGAACCCACAACCTGTCGTGTTTACAGTCGCACGCTTGTGCCGTTGCGCCACGACAGGCGTTCAATTTTAACAAACTTTAAAAAAGAGGAGGTTCTGTAGGAACTATTAAATGTTATTCCAATTTATTTTGTATATTTTAATTCATATGTATTCACACTTCAATATTATATTACAATGTATTTATCATTTATATATTTATTTTTTAATTATAATTTATATACATACATACAAATATACATACATAAAACGGCACAAGCGTGCGACTGAAAACGCTACAGGTAGTGGGTTCGATTCCCACTCCAGGAAATGTAAAATTTAGTATTTTCATTTCTTGGGTTTGGTAACAAGGCAAAGCGCGGCGTTGAGTTCCACCACTCAACACGCAATGCCTCAATTTGGCGAAAAGTGGGGAACGGATATGTTGGAAGAGAATGGAGTGTCTTAACACTAGATTCTCTGGTTCCCTCTGCCTACCCCGCTATGTGCGGGATACAGCGTGAAGTTAAAAAAAAAATAATAAAAAATAAAATTATACTAAATTTACATATTTAATTTCCAATATTAATATTTAATTTATAAATTTATATTATAAAGACGAGCGTGGATGAGACCGACAGGCTGCTTCGTACCAACATATTAACTATTAAATATAATATATAATAACCAGTCGTTACCAGTCTCTCGACTGCGCTTGCTTATTCTCTCTTTCTCTCTGCAATACGATTTTTACTGGGAGAACCAATATGATGATGACTTTTGTATATGATAGGTAGTGCTTCTGTGTGGTCTTCTCTAAATTTAATTAGGATTTAGAAGAGTAGTTTTTAAGTTATTCGTAATTTCACTTTTTAAACCATTTTATTAGAAATCCATATTATATTTCTGATTAATTTTAATAATTCATGATTTGGTTTACCAATTGTACTACACAAAATATTTATTTTATGTGTTATTTGATGTATAAGTTTTTTTTTTTTAACTTCAGGCAGAGGGAACCAGAGAATCTAGTGTTAAGACACTCCATTCTCTTTCAACATTTCCGTTTCCTACTTTCCGCCCAATTGAGGCATTGCGTGTTGAGTGGCGGAACTTAACGCCGCGCTTTGCCTCGTTACCAAACCCAAGAAATGAAAATACTAAATTTTACATTTCCTGGAGTGGGAATCGAACCCACAACATAGTCAATGTATAAGTTATATCACTGTAAACTAGTAACGTTTGTTAATACCTAGCTTATACATCTATGCATTGATCACAAACTTTCGCATTTACAACATTAGCAGGATATTCAAACCATACACATATATCGGTACCTAATGGCAAAGTTTCCTACTTATAAAATATGAACCAGCCTATATTGGTACGGGTATGTGAAAGGTCGAAACCTACAAAGTTCAAATGCCATTATCAAACTGTAAATCGTCGGTATAGAGTGTAAGACTGCTAACAGCATATTAAGTAAATTATCATGAGGGAAATATAATATAGGACAGGCGTGGAAAAAAAAAATTTCCACACTCATGTAACAACTCTAACTAGATTAAAGTAGAATAAAAGTAACTAATCTAAATACATATATGTATATCATTATTATTTTTAATTATATCGATATGTTGATTGTATAGTAATAATGGATATCATCAGTAAAGTATAATTCATTTATATTTTCATTTGACTACTTTAATTAAACTAATTTAGTTAGAGTTATAATTTGTTATATTTTTTTTAACTTCACGCTGTATCCCACACATGGCAGGGTGGGCAGAGGGAACCGGAGAACCTAGTGTTAAAACACTCCGTTCTCTTACAACAATTCCGTTCCCCTCTTTCCACCAAATTGAGGCATTGTTATATTTTATTTGTAAATTACTTTGTATAATCTGTAATATTGAACGGAAATATGAATGTGGAACGGAAATCTTAAGAGAACGGAGTGTCTTACACTAGGTTCTCGAATTCCCTTTGCCTACCCTGCTATGTGCAGGATACAGCGTGAAGCTTAACAATATTATGTTAAATTGTATGTTTGTTTTGAAATGGCAGCAACTTTTTTTTAATGGGTATATAATAACATGTAACGACTAAATTAACTCACTGCTTGTACAGATATTTTTTTAGCTTCACGCTGTATCCCGCATATAGCAGGGTAGGCAGAGGGAACATGAGAACATAGTGTTAAGACTCTCCGTTCCCCAATATGTTGGTATAAATTTCTACTTGTAACTTTATCTGTTTTTTTTTTATAATCTCGCCTACCTTCGGTATCGTCTACGCGCCACCTTAATCCTTCTTAACACTGTAGTTTCTGCTTATCACTCATACACAGAGTATTGAAGAATGAGAAATGGAATTGAATGTATGTATATACATACATACATAACTTCACGCTGTAACCTGCATATAGCAGGGCAGACAAAAGGAACCTAGGCACTCCGATCCCCACTTTCCGCCGAGTTGAGGCGTTGCGTGCTGAGTGGCGGAACTCAACGCCGCGCTTTGCCTGTGTATGTATATATAAATGAATATTATAAAAAAATGGGTTACAAAAGCTACATTTTTTGTTAAATAAGTGAAATACAAACATATTGGTTTTTAATAATCACCACAGTTAGATTTTATTATTATTAATAACTTCAACTTTTTAAATAAAATTCTCACAATAAATGTATGTAAGCGTTAATCCCTTCGTTGTTTCTAACTTTAGACTGGCTTCTCTAGGGGGATTTAAGTAAAGTTTCTATTTCTAGAATTTATTTTTAACTGGACTCTTAGGGAATTCATAGAAACACTAAGCTCTCTATAACTCATATAAATCTAGTTTTAAGTAATGAAAATTATAAGTATTACAACAATATAGGTACATATATTGAGACAAAAGGTACATACCATGTTCGTAGAGTGTAATACATACATAAAGCTTCACGCTGTATCCCGCATATAGAACCTAGTGTTAAGACACTCCGTTCCCAACCTTCTACTCAACGTCGCGCTTTGCCGTATTACCAAACCTGAAATGAAAAATTCCATGTCCTGGAGTGGGAATCGAACCCACAACCTATCCCGTTTACATTCGCACGCTTGTGCCCCTGCGTGCGTGCGTAATTTTGAATAAGTATGGAAGAGATTTATACAATTTTAGTTCAAGAAGAAAGCTTTTCACGCAAGGCTTTTGTTAGAAGTAATTACTATCGGAAATCATCTTCATTTATTTCAAAAGAGGGTCAGATAAGCAAATAGATTACCTAATGAACATTTTAATGGCTTAGTTTTTAGGCTACCATGTATTAAGTTTTGTTTTTTTCTATACATACATAGCTTAGCTTCACGCTGTATCCCGCATATAGCAGGGTAGGCAGAGGGAACCTAGTGTTAAGACACTCCGTTTCTCACTTTCCGCCGAATTGAGGCATTGCGTGCTGAGTGGTGAAACTCAACGCCACGCTTTGCCTTGTTACCAAACCCAGGAAATGAAAAATTCCACTTCCTGGAGCGGGAATCAAACCCACAATCTGTCCCATTTATAGTCACACGCTTGTGCCTCTACGCCACGACAGGCGTTACTAATTACTCAACATATTTATACTACCAAATATTATTGTTATTATTCTAGACTAAGCCCCGCATTGAGTTCCGCCACTCAACACGCAATGTTTCAATTACGGGAAACGGAGTGTTCTGTCACTTCTGTCTGGCTACTTTTCTATGTAGTAAAACTACTATTAAATATATATTTTAACTTCACGCTGTATCCCGCATATAGCGGGGTAGGCAGAGGGAGCCAGAGAACCTAGTGTTATGACACTCTATTCTCTTTCAACAATTCTGTTCCCCACTTTCCACCGAATTGAGGCATTGCGTGTTGAGTGGCGGAATTCAACGCCGCGCTTTGCTTTGTTACCAAACCCAAGAAATGAAAATACTAAATTTTACATTTCCTGGAGTGGGAATCGAACCCACAATCTGTCACGTTTACAACCGCACGCATGTGCCTCTGCGCCACGACAGGTATTACTATTATATTAAATTATATATTATATAATAAAAATAAAAAATATATTAAAATATAATAAAAACAGAATAGTACGAACCCTTCTAGTGATAGAAACAAATACGTCGCAAGGGTAAAATGCTTTTTATAGGTCTTAAGTTGCGTGCGAAAACATTCAGACGACATATAAAGTGTTAAAGTTAAATAATAAATACAGTTAAGGCCAGACTTGGAAACGACACGAGCGTATAAAATTGTCTGCGTGCGTGCTGAATACACCTTAGTAGGCTTCCTCAGTTTAATGTAGACGATCTTTCAATGGTTTCTATTAAGGACTTCGCGATGAGATAAAAATGTTCATATCTGTTTGCGTTGAAAGAGATAATGCGTTTCAAATTAGTTTCTTTTTTTTACTTTACGCTGTATCCCATATAGCATGGTAGGCAGAGGGAACCTGAGAATCTAGTGATAAGACACTCTTTCAACAATTCCATTCACCACTTTCCTCCGGATTGAGGTATTGCGTGCTGTGCGGCGGAACTCAACGCCGCGCTTTGTCTTGTTACCAAACTCAACAAATGAAAATACTAAATTTTACATTTCCTGGAGTGGGGATCGAACCCACAACCTGTCGCGTTTACAGTCGCACACTTGTGCCTCTACGCCACGACAGGCGTTAATTCGTACAATAAACACAAATAATCCCTTCAATATATTGCACGAAGGAGGAAGGTTACGTAAAAAGCATGAGGACTTACCGGAAGGCACTTATGAATGGTTGATGACAGTGAACGAAGTGTAAGAAGTAGACAGGGAATTGTTGAAAGAGGACGTAGTGTCTTAACACTAGGTTCTCTGGTTCCCTTTGCCTACCCAGCTATATGCGGGTTACAGCGTGAAGTTAAAAAAAAATAGTACAAATATTTTCATAATCTGTTTTCTACCATTCCCATTCGTGCCCATTTAAGATAAATATATATTTAAGCACTGTCATTAAATATACTATAGAGTTATGTAATTATTTCATTGTAAATTTTTTTGGCGAACTAAATAATGGACGCATTCTTTTATACTCGTAATTAATAATATATCGAAGTTTATAATTTACTTTCTCTAATAGCCTTAGCTTGGATCATCCCTTAGCCTCTAGTTACAAGGACAAAGCTCACATTATCGCTAATATTGGTTTAAACAAACGTCAATAGAAACTACTACGTACTAGACCAAGCAACCAACGCCTAAGCACATAATACCCACGTATAAATGTTATGTATATGACCTTTAATACTTTATCTTGGTAGTGGGAAACGTTTATATAGTAACACGATGGTTTGAAGCCTATCTCAGGTATGGCAAAACACGGCGAGTTTCGTCACTCAAAAGGCAACGATTCAATTTAGTCAATTTTGGTCGGAAAGTGCTAAAAGTGTATGCACACTAGTTTCTCTCTGACTGAATGCCCTGCTATGTGGGCATGTAGCAGGAAAAAATATAATTTATCTGGTGTGTAAATGACCTTTCACAATTTATCTAAATGCGACTGTAAATGCGACAGGTTGTGGGTTCGATCCCCACTCCAGGAAATGTAAAATTTAGTATTTTCATTTCTTGGGCTTGGTAACACGGCAAAGCGCGGCGTTGAGTTCCGCCACTCAATACGCAACGCCACAATTCGGCGGAAAGTTAGGAACGGAATTGTTGAAAGAGAATGGAGTGTCTTAACACTAGGTTCTCAGGTTCATTCCACCTACCCTGCTATATGCGGGATACAGCGTGAAGTTAAAAAGAAAAAAGTCTATTTATCTAAGCTATTCACAAATTAACCCTTTTGTAATTAAAGTTACGATACATAAACAAGTGTAGAGTAATTCTAAAGGCGTAGTTAAAACAGTTATCGCCGTTTTCAATGTAAAGAACATTCACATTTGAACTTTAAAAGGCAACTGCCCTCCGGCTGTGCTCCCTTAACTTCCACATAACAGACAGTTCTGTATGAAATGAAAAAACACAATTCAATAATTTCAAATGTATTTAGGTTCTTAATTTCGTTTGAAGCTTTTTTATCGTTCAAATAATGTTAACAATTCTTTTATTTATATATCTTAAATAATTAATTTCAATTTTTAAATTATATGTAATGTGAGTGTTATCCATAATATGGTACAAAGTTTAAATAAATTGTATCATGATCAGTCTTTCCACTACTGGACATAGCCCTTTCCAAGGTCACGGTACTTAGCTCAGTCTAGTTTTATTGATCATAAAGATGGCTAGAAGCGCCAAATATTGTTAATCAAAGAGAATTATTTTGCGTGGAAGATCTATTTCTCTATAATCTGCCAAAAGATATCGGGCTGTCTAGAACTATTATCAGTTTGTATAAAATCAAAATATGCTTTGTTCAAGTAGGCTATTACAAGCACTTTTAATTCAACAAAGGTGTCAGTCGTATCAGTCCTAACGGAAGCTACCACCGGCTCGGAAGGCAGTTCTGCTGAGAAGAGCCGGCAAGAAACTCAACAGTTGCTCTTTTCAAATAAAATTTTTTACAATAAATATACAACTATGATGATATTATAAGCATCTTTACAAATTTGGTCAGGTAGAGACCTCGGTCAGTGAGGCCAGTTAATGCGCTTGTTAAAAGGGCCTTTTAAGCAGTTTGGGTACTGCACTGCTCCGAGCACCCCTTCCTGCAGTGCGATGGGCTCGGCTTGACCTATATGATCAATTCATGGAATATTAAAGAGTTTCTTTTTTATTATTGTAACGAATATCATATGTGGTAATGAATTTTATGCCTTTCTCCTCTATATTAGACATTACATGATAAGTATAGATAATCTGCATTAACATTTGCTTGCTCAAGTTTAATTTCTAAGTTTTCTTTAAAGTGTTCAGTAGTTTCAGTTTATGGCTTCGTAAAGCTTTGAATTTTTTACTTAAGTTTTACAAATACCGAGTAACTTGGGCTATTTTCGCAGCTAGTGAATTCTCAGAGTACAGTTTTTGCCTATCTTAAGATAAAAGGTGATGTAAGAAAGATAATGTACCCTCTTGATACCGTACCTTCTTAAACTAGAACGAAAAACACCATGAAAAAACTGCATCATATGTGTAGAGGTTTAAAAATTTGGTAAGTTCTTTGGTGAGTGTTAGAGAGAAATTAAGGTTTTCCCGTAATACTTATAGAAGTTAGGAATGGAAATATAGAGATAAGTGTCATAAATGCTAGATAAATGAAATAGTGGACAGTTACTAGCGGTAATTAAAATTGTTCCTCTGTGTTGAATTTTAACCCAGCAATATCACATACAGTCCGAAGTAATTTAAAAAAATACCCATTAACACATAAACTGCAGTACAAAATATATTAATATATATTTACGTAATATATTTTAGCATCTACAAAAAGAAATTTTGCGTGTTTCATACCATTAAATGTCGCTTCGACGTGTTAATTCGACATATTACTATCAAGAATCTGGGTTACTGACATGGTATCAAAGTAAAATTATATAACAATCATATTTTACGCACATTTTTTACGCTGATATATTTTTTTTACAACTTCACGCCTTTTTCTGCATAGTTACCTGTGCCGAATGGTGGAATTCAACGTCGCACTTTCTCTTACCAGAGCGGAAACATTTTTTTTTTCTATTTTCTTTTTTAAGGAAACATAAAATAATTTAAATATAATCATTCCCCCGAAAAGGAACCGAACATACAACCACTATCGTTTACAATCAAAAGATGTCACTGCGCCATTATAACCTATATGACCTTAGTGGATGGATATTGATTTCTCGCTTAGGAAAATAAAATTATTAAATAAAACTATTTAAACCGGATTAATCGCGTATATTTTATTCGGAAATATATTTTATGAGGTAGGTCTCCCTGTGACCACTGACTTCTGTAAAGTGCTCGAAAAGTTGGGTTCCAAAAATGTATTTCCAAATACTAAAATACACGCGATTAATCCGGTTAAAATAGTTCCATATAATATGTGTAATAATCGCGAAAATCAAAGAACTCAAAATAAAATTATTTTAAAAATTAGTTTTTAAAGTTAAAAAAGAAGAACGGAGTGTCTCGACACTAGATTAACTCTGCCTTCTCTGTTATGCGATATAAAGCGTGAAGCTAAAAAAAAGATCAACATAAATCTTTTCAAATCAAACGTATTGCGTTCTTTAATCTTTGATCTTGCTTACAGTTTGCAAAGCGAAACTGTCCTGTCATATTAAAGTCACGCAAATAAGCCCGTCTGAGGGTACAGGGCTCATAAAAGTCGTAAATCATACTTAATTCTCTGTCAGAGACCCGCTCGGTAGTCGTGAGCAGAATACTTTTTACGGTTAAATTTCTTTTACTGTGGAAATATAACGGTTTATGTCATCTACATTTTGTCATAGTTTCTTGACTAGTTGAAAAGTAATATGGAAATTTTTGATGGATGTACGCGTATGTACGAGTATGAGTTGTTAAAAATGTATGAAATTCATAAATATTCAGTTTTATATTACAAAATGTAATTTGAGTTATTTCTTAATTTATTTCATATAAAATACTTTTTAATAAAGAATTTTCTATTTGTCGTTTTCGAAAGTGATTTCTCGTTTTATTGTATGTAATTTTTTTTTTAAACGCGACAGGTTTTGGGTTCCACTCCAAGAAATGGAATTTTTGATTTCCTGGGTTTGGTAACAAGGCAAAGCGCGGCGTTGAGTTCCGCCACTCAGCACGCAATGCCTCAATGGCGGAAAGTGGGGAACGGAATTGTTGAAAACGAACGGAGTGTCTTAACACTAGGTTCTCAGGTTCCCTCTGCCTACCCTGCTATATGCGGGATATAGCGTGATGTTAAAAGAAAAGGAAAAGAAATAATAATAATTTAATAACTTAATAATTTTAAAACAATCGTAGCGCTATACGGACGCTACGCTGCGATTGCGTTATTGTGCACGCAATGGTTAATAAACTCAATCTCCACACGGAGGAATGATCAATTATATTTTTTTTATATCCCCACTACGGTACAAAGCACGGCGTTAAATTCCAACACGCAATGTCGCAAATTCTGGCAGTGGCAATCGAAGTATCTTGAAACTAGATACTGTCTATCGATATGGCAAAATCAATCTTGTAAAATATATACAATTGTTTATTTCGATGGAATTAATATATTTTTTTTTTCATATTATCGTACCGGTGAGACAAGGCTCGGCGTTGAGTTACACACGCAATGTACCGCATTCTGTTGAAAATGGAACAAAGTGTCTTGAAACTGGGTTCTCTCTGTCATGCTATGCTGTCTTATAAATAACAATCATTAGAACTCGCACGAGTAACTCTAAAGAGTGACCATGAACAATATTCTTTAGCTACAGGAGTATTTAAAATTTTATTTCTTCAATATTTTTTTCTTTGAAATTTACGGTAAAAAAGATACGATATCAATTTGTACAAGAGTACACTGGATGATGGCTGTTTTTCGCCCTTCCGGTTTTATTTTTTTTCTGTATAGCCCGGTAGTCAAACAGAACTCAGTGTCAAGACACTCCATTCGTCGATTTCCACCACCACAGACCACGTGTCCGTAGTGTTCAGAATAAATGTAAAAAAAGAAAAAGAAAAACAAAGCTCACAATCTGAGTTTCTTGCGCGGGTTCTTCTCAGGTCTGAGGCATTAAATTTAGTGAACCGATGGTAAATTATTTGACGTTCAAAAAATGAAGCATGTAACTTCTTATTTTGAATAAAATTATTTGACTTTGACTTTGAATCATTCGAGTTTACAGGCAGACTCCATCCCAACTGAGCTACGATAGCCTTATCCCCTCCCCTACGCCGCGCTCTGTTTTACCTCATTCGCTCGAATGAGAACTGAACCCACAACAAATCGCGTTTATATTCATACGCTGTCCCCACTGCACTATACTGGCCTTACCTCCTTCCTTAGTAATATTAAAAAAATATTCCTTTTATTTGTTTCAAAAAAATTACTATACAATGGTTTACTTTAAACGCTCTTTAAAATAACAACGCAGTACCCACGTTTCATTAAAGCACAATCAATCATCTCTTGTGTGTGATTGAAGACTTCCGTGGCGTCTTCGGTGATCGTATCCTACCCATATGGTAGGTAACCATTGTAAGTGCAGTCAAATTTTTAATATGACAATGAATTTATGTGATTATTGTTATTATGGCTATTATTATCCGACTTTAAAAAGGGAGGACGGTCTCAACATGTATGTATATTTTGTGTGCATTTTACCATATAACTTTTTAGTGCGGAACGATTTTTTTTATATAATAACTAGTACTTAACGCATGTCGTGGCGCAGAGGCACAAGCGTGCGACTGTAAACGCGTCAGGTTGTGGGTTCGATTCCCACTCCAGGAAACGTTAGTTTTCATTTTCTGTTTGATAACAAGGCAAAGCGCGGCGTTGAGTTCGGCCACTTAGCACGCAACGCCTCAATTCGGTGAAAAGTGGGGAACGAAATTGTTGTACGAGAACGGAGTGTCTTAACACTAGGTTCTCGGGTTTCCTCTGCCTACCCTGCTATATGCGGGATACAGCGTGAAGTTAAAAAAAAGCTAGTACTTTTGATCTAGTCCCTTTATAAATTAGTTAAGATCTGACGAATAGTTTTTGAGTTATTCGTAATTATTTCACTTTGTATTATATCATTTTATTGAAGTAGTTTTTTTTTTTTTTTGCAAGAATCTTTATTATTTGTAAGCTGTAGGATCGCTTCTTTGCCTTCTTTTTAAAAAAACTTCCATCGAAAATATATAAAAACATGAGCTTAAGGAAAGCCTTAGGAAACTTTCTCTTCTCGAATCCAGGCGGTACGGTTTGGCTCCAGGTGGTTGCGAACAACGGAATGTTTGGACACTAGGTTCCCTGTCTACTCAGCTTTGCAGGAATAGGTACAAGTCGACTATTATTTTTTTTTTATATGTAAAAATATAATGTTTAAACAAAAGTGTTTTAATGGATTTCTTAATTTTTTTACTCAAACAGTACAAATGGGGAACGGAGTGTCTTAACACTAGGTTCCCTCTGCCTGCCCTGCTGTATATGCGGGTTACAGCGTGAAGCTGAAGAATGTATGTATGTATGTATGTAAACAGTACAAGCGTCGACTACTGATAATAGCTTTTTGAAACACAACTATAATCAAACCAAATCATATAAAGGGTGTCCCAAAATTAACGCAAGATTTGACTTTGCCGCCATTTGCTATTATATTCATTATTCATTCGCTATAAAGACTAAAAATGGCATTTTCTATTTAATTCAAATCTTGCGTTAATTTTGGGACATCCTATATAATAAATTATTTAAAAACTTTCAATGATTATAGAGGTCGAGTTATTAATAATAGGGATAAGTTACAAAATTATGCTTTAAGTTTCGTAATGAAATATAATTAAGCTAGTTTTAGTGTCTAAGAGACGATAAATTTCCTCCTCTCATAAGCTGATATTATAATTGTAAAGACCATACAAATATTTGTTTTTTTATTTTATATGTTACTTTTTTGTTAATTAATAATTAACAGTAAAAAGATATATACATAGAGGTTATCTATGTACAGTGGAACAGCGTTTGACTGTAAGCGTGAGAGTTGGTAGGTTTGGTTCTCTGGTTAGAAAAAAGCGCGACGTTGAGATTTCCAGTTAAAATGTGGTGCGTTCACCACGAGTGTTGTAACACTAGATAGAGAACAAAAATACATAAATTCAGCAAAAATCTGAAATGTTAAATTTAGTATTTTCATTTCTTGGGTTTGGTAACAAGACAAAGCGCGGCGTTGAGTTCCGCCACTCAACAAGCAATGCCTCAATTTGGCGGAAAGTGGGGAACGAAAGTGGTGAAAGAGAATGGAGTGTCTTAACACTAGGTTCTCTGGTTCTCTCTGCCTACCTCGCTATATGCGGGATACAGTGTGAAGTTAAAAAAAAAAGCAAAAATCTGATATCTTCCTTATTTCAAACTCCGATATTTTTCATACTCAGCCGGTTAAGATTCCCTTAAAATACCTCCCTTTGATTATATAACCAAATACAGACCACATCTCAGTAGTGATCAGTACAATCACTAAAAAAGATACAAAAATGTTATTATTAGTCTCGTACGAAATATTGCACTTAAAGCATACATGCATTATACGAAAAACCGAAAAGCTTTCAATTCGTTGAAGTTTCGCACGCTTTCAACAAATACAAAGTAGAACAAAATGGATCATTAATATTAAAATCGTTGGTGATTAATTAACGAACATCGTGTTATTGTTCGGTCTGATTATTCCGTAGACTGTCGGCATTCCCATAATATTGGTATATCATTATTGAAATATTTTGGCCTAGATATTATGTGGAAAAATTAGCATGTTTAATGTGTTGTGAATTTGTATTGTATACAATTGAATTATTGTTTCGAATTATTTTGTTGTTATTGAAAAAGATGTCCATTGACGCTTAAATAAATCATAAAATGTATCATTATTAATATTTAGCAACTAACACATTATTGGAGTAAATTCAATCGAGGAAATTAAAAAATATAGTCACGTAACACGTAACGTAATGTGAAAGTAATATGAGCAAAGAAAATTTAAGACGAGTGTTCCTTCACTCAAATATCTGAGTTACGAAATATTATATATATATTTTTTTTCTTTTTTTTTAACCAGAGAACCTAGTGTTATGACATTTCATTCTCTTTCAACAATTCCGTTCCCCACTTTCCGCCGAATTGAGGCATTGCGTGTTGAGTGGCGGAATTTAACACCGCGTTTTGCCTTGTTGCTAAACCCAAGAAATACAAAAACTAAATTTTACACTTCCTGGAGTGGGAATCGAACCCACAACCTGTCGCGTTTACAGTCGCACGCTTGTGCCTTTGCGCCACAACAAGTTTTAATAATATTATTTACTGTGAAAATCATATACATATAAGGTTTTACTATAAGAACTAGATGCCTAATAAATACTTAATAAAAAATAATGCATAAAGTAGACAAAAAGAAAATAAAAAGATACACAAAAGGAATACTATAAGTGCCATATAGAACAAATAATACGATTGTCTCAGACGACCTCTCTCCACCATATCAAAAGAACTCGAATATTATTCAATTACGAAACCCTTTTATTGTTATGGATTATATGTTAGTAGGGCTTGTCTATTGACAAATGTCAAATGTGGGGAGAAGTGCTTTGTAAGCTTAGAATTTGTTTTAATTTTTATAAAATAGTAAAATAATTTTTATATATATATATATATATATATATATATATATATATATATATATATATATATATATATATATATACAACTTCATGCTGTATCCCGCAAATAGTAGGGTAGGCAGAGGGAGAAAACCTAATGTTAAGACACTCCGATCTGTTAAGATTTCCTCTCCCCAGTTTCTGCCAAATTGAGGCATTGTGTGCGGAGTGGCGGAACGCCGTGCTTTGCCTTAGTACCAGAGCGAGGAAATGAAAATATTAAATATTAATTATTATAAATATTTAATATATTAATATTCTCATTTCTGGAGTGAGAATCGAATCCACTACCTGTCGCGGTTATAGTCGCACGCTTATGCCTCTGCATTTTAGATTGCACACATTGGAAGACTTGTAATTGTAGTTTATAAGAATATTTTTAACGTACTAAATATCGTATTACCAACCCTCTATATCAGTCACATTATGTAATCCAAGTTTAGTCTTAGGACTCGACTTATAAAATTTGCTCAACTTAATCTAATATAAATACTAACTATACCCCGCGACTTCATTTGCTTTAAAATCTAAAATTCCGTTAATTTTCTGTCCTTTTTCATAGAAATTTGAGAAATCCTCTCTTATGAGCCTACATACTAAATTTCAGCTTTCTATGGCCAAAAGTTACGCCTGTACGGTATCTGTCACTCACTCAGAAACAAAGGTACATATAAGTTTCTATTTTTTAGCTATAATCACGCAGACAGCAGGGAAGGCGGAGAGGTGAGAACCTAGTGTTAAGGCACTTCCTTCCTTATTTACTTCGTATTTCCGTTCCCCACTTTCCGCGAAATATATATTATAGAAGATAAAAGTCTAACAAGCTACAACAAGAACTAATCGATAAATATGAAACTGGCATTTTAGTTGTACTTTTTAGCGTCTGTTTTAATTTACATTTGGTACCCATCCAAGTAAAAGAGCACGCGAGCTAACAAGTGTTTAAGAGCTCACTTAACTGTGTCAAACCAAATTAATTCACAATTTTGATTTCATTCCAATAAATACGTTATTATTTAAATAATTCTTAAATAACGCCTGTCGTGGCGCAGAGGCACAAGCTATAAGCGCGACAGGTTGTGGATTCGATTCCCACTCCAGGAAATGGAATTTTTCATTTCCTGGGTTTAGTAACAAGGCAAAGCGCGGCGTTGAGTTCCGCCACTCAGGACGCAATGCCTCAATTCGGCGGAAAGTGGGGAACGGAGTGTTTTAGTAGGTTCCCTCTGCCTACCCTGCTATATGCGGGGTACAGCGTGAAGTTAAAAAAGAAAAGCATTTATATATACTGTTATCGTACTAAAAATATTTTTAAACATTAAAAGTGTTCCAAAATAGCTTCAACCCACTATAAGAGATATTTTTAAATATCAATACCTATATTTATAGGTCAATCTACAAAATCTATGATTAAAATAGTATCAAAGTTGTGAGGCGGCAGTATCTGTGAAAAACTACTGACCTGAAACAAGTCTATTTATAGAAAGGATCAAAATTTACTTCGCACAATAAATTCAGTACGATACGCCCACGCTGGTGTCCCGAAAATTTCTCAACACGGTTTTTATTACGTTACTAATGTAATTTGTAATTGACCACATATTTTGAACGCAAATAACAAACATTTATACGTATAATTATATAAGACCAAATAAGTTATTGATTTATTAAATATATAAATTATGGGGGTGGACTTCGCCATGACATGTGAAACAAATCAGGAAAAAATGGTGAACGAAATGATCTGTCACAACTCACAAGTATTATTTTGAAGGCAGATAGAGAGGCTTTGTACCTTTACAGTGCAGGATAGAACATGAAATTCAGAACTCATAGACATGTAAAAAGAACCATTTCAACTACTCTATGTGTTAGCTACGATTAAAAAAGTTATCTTTTAAAAAATACTAATGAATCTTACTTGTGTCTGCTATACATATAGGTTTTGGTCTCCAAATTTCCATTCTGATAAATCATATTCAGTAATTTATTCATTTATTATTGATTTTAAAATTGATTGAGAAAAGCATTAAATAGGCTTCAGCTAGACGCCTTACGCACATAGCAGGGTTGAGGTTAGTTAAGAGAAAATCATAATCAAGACACGTGACTCTTTACTTGATACTATATTATTCGCACTTAGGAATTTATTTTGTTTTAACTAAGCGTGATGTATCTGCCTATAAGTTCTTGTTACACCTAGATTAAGTCCTGTGTACTGAATATGTTACTTGTATGTACTGATATAAACAAACGTTGGTGGATCAATAAATAAATAATTGCGTCGAAAATGAGTGATTGCATGAGTGGCGGAAATTAACACTGCGCAATATCTTAAGAGAGTGGAAATGAAAACAATTTCAATATCTTTTACCGAATATAGACCGCGTTTATAGAAAAATGTTTCACTGCGCCACTATGGCCTCCTCTTATTCGATTATATTCAATCGGATGTATTTTGGAAATAAAAGAAGTATTAAAGATTTTTTTTGGCTTCACTCGAGAACCTAGTATAACGCTCCTAGTAAGACCCTCCGTTCTCTTTTAACGTTTCCGTTCCCTACTAAAAACTATGCAGAAGGAAGAGTACGAAAATTGCCATACATTGTATCCTTACTAATAATATTATAAATGCGAAAGTAACTGTCTGTCTGTCTGTCTGTCTGTTACGCTTTCACGCCTAAACCACTCAACCAATTTTGATGAAATTCGGTATGAAGATAGAACTGAAGTTGAGAAAGGGCATAGGATACTTTTTATTGCGAAAAATGGTAGAAAGGGTTGAAATAGGGGATGAAAGTTTGTATGGAAACCTTATTGTCAAACATAAAATCAAGTAAGATTGTTCAACTGTTTACAAATTCAATTTTGACAAATAGTCTAGACCTTGGAAAAGACTACTCCTAGGCTACTCCTTATCATGTCGCGCGATATAACCGAATTCCACGCGGGCGAAGCCGCGGGCGGAAAGCTAGTATATTATATACATTGGTGTACACAATGTACAAGGAAAAGAAGTACAAAAAACCAATATTTGTTATAATAAGCTTAAATAATTGGCGGAGTAAAGGACCACGTTTTACCAGTGTAAGAGAGAATCCACGTTAAATGTAGATGTATGAAAAAGATAAAAAGGTTGCTTATCTTCGCAACTTTTTCAATATTACTTTGTTATCACTCCAGTATTTATGTAAATTTCATGATTTACGACAGAGCTAATTTAGAGAATCAGAAAATGAATTTTGATGCGGTTTTCCCTATTATGAGTACACAAACTCAAATTATTATTTAATGATTATTTTCGAGTTGTTGTATTTATAAATATTTTTCTTATAAATAAGCTTCACGTTGCATCCCGCACGTAGCAGGGTAGCTAAAGGGAACCAGAGAAGAACATAGTGTTAAGACACTCCGTTATCTTAAAATTTCCACTCCCCACTTTCCACCTTTTCTAATAACAAAGACGTTAAATTTTGAAGAAGCTAGGATAGTCCTGGAATGAATGACAGCAAGTACTTTTTGACGTTTTTGACATACTTACAACATACTTACTTTCTTACTTAACTTCACGCTTTATCTCTAGCGGAGTAGTCAGAGAGAACGGAGCGCCAAACGCTACGGTCCCTGCATACCTCTTTCGCCTCGTCCACAGTCATTAACCTCTTCATGCATGCCCTCCGGAGGGTCCTCATGCTTTTTACGTGACCTTCCTACAGTATCATCAATAGCTACAAATAGCTACTTACGATATATGTTTAGATAATTATTTTAATATTTTTTAAAGTGTTATTTACACACTTAGGATAAGGAAAACAAGTATTTGAACCCGGACCTCTTAGAAAACGTGGAATTAAGCTATATGTTATTTTATTATATAATATTGATTTTCTTATTACGTAAGATATTGGAGATCTTTCTAGTAATCCATGTAGTTAGTTTATATAGCACTTATTTACTTAGTGATATTGCTTACATATGTTAATTGAATATATTTAGTTTTTAATTTTATTTTATTTGCTTTTTTGCCTATTATTAGATACTTCTGCTTTCCGCCCGAAATCAACATTACGTGGTGAATGGCGGAGCTCAACGCCGCGTTTTGCCTTACCAGCGCACAGAAAATAAATTATCATAATCATTCCCAGAGTGACAATCGATACGCTAATCAATTGCGTCGCCAGAAAAATGTTGGGTATAAGATTGCAATAAAACAAGCTCTGACCTCTAAAACCCACTAAAAAAAGGTCATCACCAAAATTCGATAGTGACATTACTAAATACCTTCACATCCTATACCGGCTTCCCTAAATATACCGGCTTCTTAAAAAAATACCGGCTTCCCTAAATATATGTACCGACTTCCATAAATACCGGCTTCTCTAAATTTACCCGCTTGCCTAATTAAAATTTTCACCCCTCGCCACTCACAGGCACACTGATCCACTGCGCCACAATGTCTAATATCTTAAGAAACATTAACTTCACGCTGTAACCCGCATATAGCAGGGTAGGCAGAGGGAACCAGAGAACCTAGTGTTAAGACACTCCATTCTCTTTCAACAATTCTGTTCCCCACTTTCCGTCGAATTGAGGCATTGCGTGTTGAGTGGCGGAACTCAACGCCGCGCTTTGCCTTGTTACCAACCCCAAGAAATGAAAATCCTAAATTTTACATTTCCTGGCGTGGGAATTGAACCCACACACCTGTCGCGTTTACAGGCACACGCTTGTGCCTCTGCGCCACGACAGGCGTTTAGTTTAGTTTAGTTAAGAAATATTAACATAAAAATATCGAAAATTGCAAAAATATCTTAATCCCTACCGTAAATCATAGTTCGTTTACGTAAAAAGTTATAAAAGTCGATATATTTTTCAATACATACAGTTCGAACGTTATACCAATAATATCGATTTGACCTACTCTTTGTAAAGATGAAATGACTGAGCTCTAACGCCTCCCTGGAATCGGGCGACACATCGACCAATGCTATGCCTAACTGCATACATCTAGGGGTGTGTATGCTCTATAATAAAAAATCAATTATATTTATTTATTAAATTTATATACATATACTTAAAAAAATGATAATTATGTAAAATTTAAATTATTTATTTTTGCTAAGATAAAAACTCGAATAATTTCCTTCATAGAGTAAATACAAGGTATGTATCAATTAGCAAAACCATTACAATAATCATTAATTACATATAGTACTTATTTTATTATTTTTATAATAAATTTAACTTATTTTGACTGCCGGTTTTTCCGGGTTAGCCAAAGAACTCAGTTAAAGTTCACCCCGTGTCCATTTTCAAAGAGATAGTATAAGTTAAATGGCAGAATAAAACGCTACACTTTATCGATTAGGATTCGAATCCACAACCATTCTCTTCAAGACACTAACTGCGCCATAATAGCGCTATGTTCTTGCTAGGTATATATATATATATATATAAAAATGATAATTTTGCTTTTTTTCTGTTTATAATATGTAATACGGGCTTCCCTATTTAGAATTACAGCTGTAAAGCGGGCTGCCCTCTGCTCAGAGCTCAGCGTGAGACTTAATTAAATTATTTGAATGAATCCGACGCTTCCGCCGCCCTGTAGCAAACCGATGCAGGATATATCAATTGCCGCTTCAAAACAATATCTCTATTGTTTATACTACTATACATACATACATATATAAAGAAA
>JAKGSA010000856.1:0-33718 GCA_033558755.1 Philaethria dido | reverse complement strand
TCAATTGCCGCTTCAAAACAATATCTCTATTGTTTATACTACTATACATACATACATATATAAAGAAATAAGTGTCCAAGTAAATATTAAAAAATAAAAAAAAATTCTAAGCTGTTATAGTTGTAGATGCATAAAACATTGACCTTGAACTACAGGTGGTAAATTAACTCGTAATAAAATGATTATCATAATTATTAAATAACATACATACATAATTTTCTAGGAGAGACGAAGAGAAGTCTATTTTATAACACAGTTTGTATAGTTCACGTACACTCACTCGCGATTATATGTTATTCTATTGGATTGCAAGAGATGTGTACCCGCCGGCGTCCCAGAGAATACTGACTGTGGACGCGATTGCTGCAAGAGTTGCTAGGTTATGTGTTTTTAATCTCCCTATATATTCGTTTTTGTGTACTTATGTTGTAACTTGTAAGTTAGTTTCCTATTCATTTAGTATTAGGTGCTAAGCTCAATTTTTGTATTAAGGAATGTGATGATAAATATTTTTTGTTTACATGAATTTTAATTGACAACTTCGTTGTTGTTTAATATTTATGAATATTTAATCGGTTATTGTTTTATCCTTATAGCAAATATAAAATAATAATCCTGAGATGATAATGATGCCGAAAATGCTGAGACCTTTAATTAAAAAAAATATATATATATATTTTTTATTAAACAACGATGTTATTAAAAAACTCTATAAGCTATACATATATCTATGTATTATAAGATATTAACATTATTACAAACAATAAATATTTCAACAAATTACCCTAAAAAGTGGGAAATTAACAGTTCAGGTATCATAAAGAGTAGATGATCATTCTCCCGACAACCATACCCCGGGAACCCTATACATTGACCCATCACTATAACTCGCAATCCATTTCGACTTATTAAATTATTTCAATATCCAATGCTGCTTTTGTTCGTAGGAAACATATTTAAGTCAAATGTAACAGGTAGTGGAATTCAAATATGTGTTTAGTACAATGAATAATCTGTATGTTGAAAGTACTCAGTTTCCGTAGAGCAACACCTCGAAAACGTTTAAATAATTGCAGATTCGCGGTTGTAGGTTGGTTTATTCGTGAAATTATAACGATTTGAAGGCATAAGTTCTATCCAATTTTGTTTGTTTCGGTTCAAAATGTCTTAAATTTAATTAAAAGATTTGATTAGAAAATAACTTAACACCTGTCGTGGCGCAGAGGCACAAGCGTGCGACTGTAAACGTGACAGGATGTGGGTTCATTTCCCGCTCCAGGAAATGTAAAATTTAATGTTTTCATTTCTTGGGTTTGGTAACAAGGCAAAGCGCGGCGTTGAGTTCCGCCACTCAGCACGCAATGCCTTAATTCGCCGAAAGAAAAAAAAGTGCCGAAAGTGGGGAACGGAATTGTTGTAAGAGAACGGAGTGTCTTAACACTAGGTTCTTAGGTTCCCACACTACCATGGTTTGACATGTCTTTATACAAAGTGACATATACATTACTAAAGACAACGCGTTGTTAACGCGTCAAAGGGACACTAGTATTATTAAACAGAGAATCATCGAAGAAAGCGAAATTCCTTATAAATGGTAATCTCTTTTACCAATTTTACTCTACAAACCTCCCCTTTATTGGTATAAGTCCGTCTTCCTCCTCCGTTTTATGCAAACAAGAGCGAATTCTGGCGTCTCATATAAAAATTATATTAGTCTATTGTGGGGATGAATGCATTATTCTCAAAATGTACTACTTGAAGTAAAACGCCTGTCGTGGCGCAGAGACACAAGCGTGCGAATGTAAACGCGACAGGTTGTGGGTTCGATTTCCACTCCAGAAAATGTAAGCTTAGTACTGTCATTTCTTGGGTTTGGTAACAAAGCAAAGCGCGGCGTTGAGTTCCGTTACTCAGCACGCAATGCCTTAATTCGGCGGAAAGTGGGGGAGGAGTGTCTTAGCACTAAGTACCTTCTGCCTACCCTGTTATATGCGGGATACAGCGTGAAGCAAAAAAAAGAAATTAAAATTCGTGTGATTCCTAAAGAGATAGAATATATACATTTATATTAATACGTGGGTAAGCTCTATATATTTTTACGATAATTATGCAGATAGCTATTACATCGCAGTGGAGGATATTGTATGACTTATGAACACGATTGGTTGTAAGTTCGATTCCCACTCAAAGAAATTGTTATTTTAAATTATCTTCATCTTTTCGCTCTGGTAAGATAAAAAGCGGCGGAAAGCGGCGAGCGGCGAACGGCGAATGTCCATTTTGGTAACCCTCCTATGCGGGCTTAAACGTGAAGCTGTCATTGATGCAGATGAACGAGATAGACAATCTTCTTCTTCTTCTCGCCCTTATCCCATTATTTAGGGTCGGGTCTTTACTTTTCAGCGCCAAGACGTGCGATCTTGGGTTATCGGTTCAGGTAATTGGGCTTGATCATCCGCTTCATCATATTCGCATTCGCGTCGCATGAAGGGTACACCCTAGTATTTTTACCCGGTTTCATAGTCTTGTGGTTTCCTGTAAGGGGAAAATGTTTTGGCTCTTAATTTTACGACCGGTTGCCACCTGACGTCACTACAGATAGACAATATTTTTCAATAATTAAACTACGAATACATTAAAGTAATTAAACTAGTGTACCCGTTGACGCGTTAACAACGCGTTGTCTTTAGCAATGTTTATGTCACTTTATATAAACATAGATAGAATTTAATATACATTTTATGCATTATTTAAGAAAAATATTAGCATTCTGCACTCCTTCTCTATATAAACTAAAAGTGTGCCAAGTTTCATGCTCCTCCGTCCGCGTAATTTTCGTAAAAAGGGATCCAAAGTTTTTGCTTCACGTATTTATATATAGATAAATACTGCACATACCGTGCGCTTGACATATATTTTTATTTTATAATTGAGTAACATATCGCTAAGGCAATGCGTGCTTTACGCGTCAAAAGTTCCACTAGTATTGAATTAATATGCAAAATAGTTCTGAATATAACATTACATTTTAAAAGGTAAATGTCGTTTAGTTGCAAATATTAGAAAATAGGCCAGTCGTGGCGCAGAGGCACAAGCGCTTGATTGAAAACGCGACACATTGTGGGTTCGATTCCCACACCATGAAATGAAAATATTAATTAATATTTAGTGTTTTAATTTCCTCTCTGGTAGCAAGGCAAAGCGCGGCGTTGAATTCCGCCACTCAGCACGCAATGCCTCAATTCAGCGGAAAGTGGGGAACGGAATTGTTGTAAGAGAACAGTGTCTTAACACTAGGTTCTAAGTTTCCCGCTAGCTGCCCTGTTTTGTGCGGGATACAGCTGAAGCTAAAGAAAATAATTAAAAATGTAAATCCACGTACATACGTCACTCGTCTACTCGTTGTCACTGAGTAGAGGATAGCTTCAGCGAGTCTCCTTCGTGCGTGAGTAACATTTGGGAAGTAAATTATGCTCAAAGACACGTGTAAAAATCATAAATATATAAAATATAGCTTATTGTATACGATGGTTATAGATACAAATTTGTTACTCTGCTATTATTAGTGAATAAAATATTCTTTTTTATATACTGAAGCAAATAGCAATAATAAATAGCAGTGATTCTCAACCTTTTTTTGTTGCGGCACATATTTAACGATTTCAAAATTTGGCGGCACACAACGGAAAAGATATAACTTATTTACTTACTACGACACACTATATAATTTAATAATATTAACATTATCATATATTTGCAAAATTTGACGGCACAGTGGTTGAGAATCACTGCAATAGGGGACAAGTTTTCTAAAACGGAGGACAAAATTTACGGAATTAAAAGCAAAATAAAATTTTAAATGATATAGAAAATAATATTAATAATTTCTGTAACACACACAGAATAAAGGTTAACCTTAGAATCTAGTCTAATCTATCACAATTATTAAATTATTGCGTTTTTCATTCTTTGACCATTTAAAAAAAATATTAAAAAACCGGCATTAAGTAAAATGCACTCAAAAGTAAAACTATTACGAATAACTCAAAAACTCTACAGGTCTTAACAAAGTTTTGATATGAACAATTTTTAATCAGATATATACGTTCCTCCAAGTAAAAATCGAACCCACAACGTTATACCAACCAACTATATGTCACAAAACTAGGTTCCAAACATCATTATAACATATACTTAACTTCCAACAGATGTTACTGAAACATAATTTAATATTATACTGAAATGTACGTACAGGTTATTATCAGGTACATGCCTTAGAGAGTATAAAGATTGTTAGCCTTCCTTAGTATTCATGCGAAGCGACCCGGGTCACGTCTGAGACACTGAAGAAATATCTAAATACATATGAATTTATAACAAGAATTCGCTCGTAGTCGTTGAAACGAGACTACTGTAAAAGTGCATTTGATAGTATATATGGTGTCACGCGAGTGCACTTGTCTGCTTCGTAAAGTTCAAAACACTTTTACTTGATGCGAATATTAAATAGATAGTTTTTAAATTTTCGATTTTTTTTATGATATTTTTGAGTTGTGATCATTTATATAAGGTTTACACGTAATTAAGGTATCGTGATGTGTTTTTTTTTTAACTTCACGCTGTATCCCGCATATAGCAGGGTAGGCAGAGGGAACCTGAGCGTGGCGTTGAGTTCCGCCACTCAACACGCAATACCTTAATTTGGCGGAAAGTGGGGAACGGAAGTGTTGTAAGAGAACGGAGTGTCTTAACAAGTTATCTGGTTCCCCCGACCTACCCTGCTATGTGCGGGATACAGCGTGAAGCTAAAAAAAATAAAAAATATACTTATGAAAATTTACCACTGATAATTTTTTTTACTATAGTAGTCTTTTTTTTCTTATAGCTAAATTATTATACCTTTTAAGGTAAATACCGCGTAGAACAATGGAGATAATTACAAACATAGGCATACTAATTTTTTAAATAAAAAAATGCAAAGATACATACATAGAATGATTAAAATGTGAAAAAAAATGGAAACTGACTTCAAATAAAATGCACTAAAAAGTAAAATTATTACGAATAACTCAAAAACGACTTGTCAGATATTAACTAAATTTAAATAAAACGAAATCTGAAGCACTAGCTATAAAAATTCTATTTTTAAATGATAGCTTCATCAAAATTGTTTCACCCAGTAAAAAGCTACGAACTGAAAACCTCCTCCTTGTTTGAAGTCGATTATAAATACATATTTATACATTATATATAATGTAACGTCTTTCTTGGCGCAGAGGCATAAGCGTGCGACTGTATACGCGACGGGTTGTGGGTTCGATCCCCACTCCAGGAAATGTAACATTTATTATTTTCATTTCTTGGGCTTGGTAAAAAGGCAAAGCGCGGCGTTGAGTTCCGCCACTCAACACGCAACGCCTCAATTCAGCGGAAAGTGGGGAACGGAATTGTTGAAAGAGAATGGAGTGCCTTAGCACGGGATTCTCTGGTTCCATCTGCCTACCCTGCTGTATGCGGGATACAGCGTGAAGTTAAAAAAATTATATAATATATACAATACAAACTTATTTTGTCGGTTTAAACAAAAGTGCAAAGACAGATCCGTTAAATGAGTGTAAATAGATGGAGCAAGAAAAACGAAGTGACTTGCTATTAGTTTCTTTCACGCCTAAAAAAAGTTAGGCAAAATGTTAGAGTTAGTTAAGGTTGTAATTGAATCGGTGAGTGCAGAAACAACGTAAGTCCGGATTTTCAAATTTTGCAGGAAGAAGAAAAACCACACGCATCTTGCCTTTCTAAGCTAGTTTAAATCGATTACGATTTTTTGCATTTTTTGTGACTTACGTTGTTTCTGTACTCACCGATTCAATTTCATTTTACCTATCTCGGAATTAAGTTAACTTGTTTGTTCAACATTTACCACCTTTTATATTATGTTCCTGGATAAGAAACGTAAAAACTTTCATTTTTTTAGCAGAGTAATCAGAGAAAACCTAGTGTCAGTGTCGAGGGGTGAAAATTAAAAAAAAGCCGGTAGATTTAGGCAAGTCGGCTTACTAAGGGAACCGGGACGCTTAGGGAAGCTCGATACATAGAAGTAAGCCGATATATATAGATAACGGTATAGGATGCTAAGATTTTTAGCAATTTCACTCCCACATTTTCCCAACAACCTTTTCTAGCTCTCGTAGTTATCTTTAGATTGTTTTTTTCAGTTTCGTTTTTTTGGTATCCCTAATATGGTAAAAAATCCGCCAATCAAAGGTAAGCCCATAGGAGTCGTAGTATAAACTTAACTTCACGTTATATCCCACATTTAGCAGGGTAGGCAGAGGGAACCTGAGAACCTAGTGTTAAGACACTCCGTTCTCTTACAACGATTCCGATCCCCACTGTCCGCCACATTGAGGCATTGCGTGTTGAGTGGCGGAACTCAACGCCGCGCTTTGCCTTGTTACCAAATCCAGTAAATAAAAATACTAACATTTCCTGGAGTGGGAATCGAAGCCACAACCTGTCGTGTTTACAGTCGCACGCTTGTGCCTCTGCGCCACGACAGGCGTTGTAAATAATTTAAATATATTTATTCCCCGGAGTAGGAGTCGAACCCACAACTAATTGCGTTTACAGTCAGTCGCCATGATGCGCCACGATGGCCTCGGAAAAACTTTCATACAAAGAGTAAAAAGCTAACAAAGAGTCCCATAAATGATTGTAACTGCCTCGTATAATGAATAAATAAATAGTAAGGATCCGGTTGCCCCAAATTAGTGGCAATCTCGTTTGCAGAACACCCATCTGTTTGCGTTTTCAAATGTTTTGGTTTCGATCGATATTTAATCCTATATACCTAATTATGGTGTATAATATATTTTTTTTTACTTCACACTGTATCCCGCATATAGCAGGGTAGGCAGAGGGAACCAGAGAACCTAGTGTCACACTCCATTCTCTTTCAACAATTCCGTTCCCCACTTTCCGCCGAATTGAGGTATTGCGTGTTGAGTGGCGGAACTCAACGCCGCGCTTTGCCTTGTTACCAGGCAATGAAAAGTTCCTGGAGTGTGAATCGAACCCACAATCAATAAATTAATAAACATAAAAAAAATTAATGTATTTTTTGTCTCAATACATCTTTTGTATTTTAAAATTATATTTGAAAAGAGCAACTGTTGAGTTTCTCGCTGATTCTTCGCAACAGGACTGTTTCCTGAGGTTAGTAGAACTGACAATACTGACATCTTTATGTTAATTGACGATTTGAAAGTGCTTGTATTAGTCTGTTTGAATAAGGAAAATTTTGATTTAGTAGAACAAAAGAACAAAATGATGATGTGGTTAACTTGTTGTTTATGTATTTTACTAATAACTTGTCTAAGGAGTGGTCCCATTACGTCTCGATTGTTAAAAGAGAAGCCAACTTGATATACTTAATAATTATGAAATTGGCTTAATGTTTTACGAGTTATACTTTAGTAGCTTATACTTATTAATATAGTTTTTTTTTTTAACTTCACGCTGTATAGCAGGGCCCGCATATAGCAGGGTAGGCAGAGGGAACCTGAGAACTTAGTGTTAAGACACTCCGTTCTCTTACAACAATTCCGTTCCCTACTTTGCGCCGAATTGAGGCATTACGTGCTGAGTGGCGGAACTCAACGCCGCGCTTTCCATATATATAGTTTATTTTAAAGTAATTCATATTATTGGATTATAAATATATAAATGACAAAAAAAAATGTTTTTAATTTTATTTTGAATCTGTGGAGTTAATGTTAAAATAATGTATTATTTACTGTAATCTGTAATCTATGTAAAATATTTTGCTCGCATTTAGTACAAGTAATAAGTCCATTGAACCTTAGGCAACTGCTAAAGCAATAATATTATTATGAATTCTGCAATAGCCATTATGCGTTAAGAATTGTTAATAAATAAAAGGAAGTAAAACTTAGAAAGGAAGACAAAATTATACTTATAGATACATTTGAGGCCCTTGTGGCGCATTTAGACAGTTTCTTTCTGTAAACGTGATCCAAGTGGGTTTTTTCTTTACTTTTTTTTAACTTCACGCTGTATCCCGCATATAGCAGGGTAGGCAGAGGGAAACAGAGAACCTAGTGTTAAGACACTCCATTCTCTTTCAACAAATTCGTTCCCCACTTTCCGCCGAATTGAGGCATTGCGTGTTGAGTGGCGGAACTCAACGCCGCGTTTTTCCTTGTTACCAAGCCCAAAAAATGAAAATACTAAATTTTACATTTCCTGGAGTCGCACGCTTGTGTCTCTGCGCCACGACAGGCGTTCAATCCAAGTGGGTTAGATCTTCATTCAGAGGAATACTTAAATTGCAATTATTTTTTATTAGTTCGCTAGTAAGGCAAAGAGCGGCGTTGAGCTCCGTCACTCAATAAAAAACGTCGAATTTAAACGAAAGCGGAAAACTAAGTGTCGACTCTACAGTGGCGAGGGGTGAAAATTTGAATTAGGTAAGCCGGTAAAGAATGTAAAAATTTAGTAATTTCACTATAGAATTTTGGCGGTGAACTTTATTAGGGAGTTTTAGATGTTTGAGCTTGTTTTTTTGCAATTTTACACCCAATATTTTTCTGACGACCTTTCTTTACCTCTTACACCTTTCTGAACCTTGTTTTTTCCAAACTCTATTACAATTCAAGCTACACATTTTCCTGGCGATCTTTTTTTTAGGTCTCATACATTTTAAAAATTAAGGCGAGCCGATTGGAACTGTGTTGCATGGACGCCTTGCAATTGCGACACTAGGTTTTTTCGTCTATTTTCGTGATAAAGAAGTTAAACTTTTTTATGCAGAAAATGTTTCTATAATAAAATAAACGGAAAGAAGACAGTCGACTCTTGAATATTCTCTATTACAATTACTTAAGTATAGACAACTAATAGAGGATCAAAAGACATTTAAAATTTGCTTATAAATTCCCTTTTCATATACTGAGCTCAAATGAAGTGGGCGGTGTACGTGAATACCCAAAATATGTACTACTGTACGTGACACATCTATTTGTGTACGTAAGGTTTTGATAGTTAGTTTCTGAAATAGGAATATTACACCTACACTTCCTTATAAATCTATTTAAAGTGTGCTTAATAGAAATATCAAATATAGATCTATATTTAACTTCACGCTGTATCCCGCATGTAGCGGGGTAGGCAGAGAGAACCAGAGAACCTAGTGTTAAGACACTCCATTCTCTTTTAACATTTCCGTTACCCACTTTCCGCCAAATTGAGGCATTGCGTGTTGAGTGGCGGAACTCAACGACGCGCTGTGCCTTGTTACCAAACCCAAGAAATGAAAATACTAAATTTTACATTTCCTGGAGTGGGAATCGAACCCACAACCTGTCGCGTTTAGAGTCGCGCGTTTGTGCCTCTACGCCACGACAGGCGTTCTAGATAGATCTATATACTTATGTAATTAAGATTTTAACAGAAGAAGAAAACTGATTCCAAATAAAATGCACTAAACAAAATTATTACGAATAACTCAAAAACTACTTGTCGACGATCGTAACTAAATTTAAATGGGTCCACATTAGAAGTCATCATATAAAAAAATCTAAATTATTTCATCCAGTAAAAAATTATGAAGTAATTGACATAAAAAAAGAGTTAAAAATGACAACGTCTTTTTTTGAAATCGATTGAAGATGGTATAGATGTTTTTTTTTAGCTTCACGCTGTATCCCGCATGTAGCGGGGTAGGCAGAGAGAACCTGAGAACCAAGTGTTAAGACACTCCATTCTCTTTCAACAATTCCGTTCCCCACTTTCCGCCGAATTGAGATATAACTATAAGTATATAAATTAAAAAGATTTTCAGTCACCCAAAATTTATTACAAATTTACGTCCTAGTACATTTTATTTAAAGTATGTTGGAATATCAATTGATTTCATAGTTGGTCAACTGACTTGTTAAATTTTCAAGTTGTTTTATAGATTGTCAATTGATTATTATACAAAAACTAATCTTTATAATTGTATGTCTTTTGACTTTTACTATAAAATGGTTGCCGCCATTCATACTGTGTTCTTTACGTGTTAGAACTTACGAGTCGAAAAGCAGTCTCTTCGAGAACTCTTTCTTTTCCGTGAAATATAATTAATTTGTAAAACCGAATGATCGTTTTATTTACCCTAACCTCCTACAAAGTAGGTATTTATTGTTAAATATTTGGTTATTGAATTTCAATCTTAGACCTTTGACTTTTATCTATATGAAACCAAGTAGTTAATATTTTTTTTATCTTTTATTATAATTCTATAGTAAATATATAATAATAATTAGGAAGGGATGTGTGTACGAAATAAAAGAACTTTTAATGAAACAAATATATTTCATTACGAAATTAATTACCCAACAAATCCATTTTCAACACGTTTTCAAACCATTTTTCAATTATAATAGGAAAATGTGCTTTTAAGTGCCAAATTTTCATTTAACACGCTAAAAAGTATGGTTACTTGTTGAGATCATAGCAATGTCCAAAAACATATTTATAAAAAAAAATGAGACAGTCACTCGAGTACCGCCCATCTTATTGTAACCATAATTTTTAGTAAAAATTTTATACGCCTAATGGTAACACTACAACACACACATTTATTGCACATTTAGAAATTTCGTGAAGTGTTTTTGTCTTTTTTTTTTTAATTTTTAGAGATCCAAGACCTTTACTATATTTTTGCACATCAATATTAATTGAAACAATATACACAATAGCAATTTTAAGTGACTTAATACATATCCAAAATATCGAACTATATCCTAGGTTAGTTGATAAATGGACAAGAGATTTTAAAACCAATGGACTGTTCCGTAGATAAAAATTTGACATAAATATTGCCAAATAAAAACCTTAAAATTCCTATTAAAAAGTTTGTCGTGTTAAAACTATAAAACAGGACTATCTGTTTAACAGTAATAATTATCTGAAATATACCAGTAAAAAAAATATATTATATCATATAACAGTATGTATTACGCTAGCGTTGGCTTAAAATTGAGGGATCCACCCACCGCGCTTGACATCTTGGGTAACGGAGTCGTGTATACGTCAAAATAGTTGAAGTCATAAAAACTATTGCCGGTATATAATTAAAAACTAATATTTCAATATTTAGTCCATCTATTAGGCGTCACCCAAAATATTTACCTCAAGTGAAGTGGATCGATCACTTTTTAATATATATATATTAAATTAAAACATTCTACAACAAAAACCGTTTTATACTAACTACCAGAAACAAGACAATGAATAAAATTCTTAAGAATCTTGAAGCGTTGAACTTGTACAAAATATTTTGTTTCGTTTGTATAAGGCCGTAAAACAAGTTAACACATTCACATAGTGCGAACATCAACGAAGAAATCAAAACTATCATCTAATTAGCATTGCTCGTACTTAAATACGTAATAAATTACAATTAGAGAAACATAAAAAAACAAGCTAAAACCTATTCAACAAAAACGATTCAGCAAAATATATATTACACGTATCTAACTGTAGTTCGGGATTTATTTACAAATTTCCAAGAACATTCCGAACCGTAGAAATGATGACTGGGTTTTCAAGAGCGACCAATACGTCCGAAAGCTTTTCTCCTACAAATATTGGAAAACAATCTTATTATTTACCTAAACCAAATTATTGCTGATGTTGGTTTGTATATAATAATGTAATGTGATTATACTTGTATTTATTAACTATGGAAGCTTTAATAAATAAAAGTCTCTGAAGAACAATATCTATCACATATCATTACAAATTGTAGCACCACGCAGTTAATAGACCCATCTACGATATTTTACACTTACCTCTATTCATCATTTGTATATGGACATGTATAAAAATGAATACATCTGAAAAATAATTTAAGGTCCGTATATAAAACATTCTGTATAAGTTATGTTTAAAATTAAATAAATTCTCTTATTGTTTTATAGATTATTGAGACTGGGTTTTGGCTTTTAAAAACTTTCCTTTAAAATGAATATCTATTTATTAAATATACTTACTGACTGCGAAAGATCTGGCCTACTTTACTTCTACCCGAAAATCAGTCTACGTTCGTTCGTTGGCTGTGGAGAGACTTTAGCTGTCAGACGTTACGCGGTAACAATTATTAGTAATATCACAATGTAAGCAACCACCGCACTGGCATGTCCTATTGATCATGTCTGATCGAATATCGATACAACTTTTTACTTTGGAATCAACTTGTTCAAAGATTTTCGCATGAAATATTTAGATTTAAATATTTCCCAAGTAATAAGCAAGTAATTATTAATTGAAATTAATATTATCCTAATCAAATGATATTTCTGGGATGAAATTATTATTACTATTACAGAACATGTCCAAACTATTTTAAATTAAACTTTTTTAACCACTAAATAATTAAATATCACGTATTTTCAGGCATTTGGGTAGACGTTTATAAAAACATTTCTAACGCTTTACCGTGACCGTGGTCTCAAGAAGATTAAGCAGAATGTCTAATCGCGGTAAAAATCACAAAACCAAAGATCTTATTATGTCCACAGTATTTAGTTTCATTACTTTATTATTGCTTGGGATATATTTGATGACTAGATCTAACAAACCTGTATGAGTATTTAAATACTGGAACACAATGCGCAAATCTTTGACAAGTTACCACATTTCACCTTAGGACAACAATTCTAGTACACATCCACTAACCCCCACATTTCTCATCTTTATTTCGCGGTGGTTGCTCTATGGAAAACTTACGAAACACTCAAAGACTTATTTCCAAATATAATAGTTAACAAGTCTTGTCTATCGTTGTTATTCGATGTAAATTGCATTTAAAGACACTCAATTTGTAGTATAAAAACCTAAAATCGACCTAGCTACATGGTCAGAGGAAAAATAACCGTATAGAACATGGCTGTACGAAATAACCGAACGCTGAGTTGATGATAACTGGACGGAGACAATAATATTATGAAAAACTATCATATTGTGCGCAGTTCAAAATTAACGTACACGTGTCTCTTACGTTTATTTAGACGTTGAAAAATCTGACCAGACGCTTCAAAAACCTCTCTCACACCTCAAGTGCTAAAATAAAAGATGTTAACTGTAACAGTGTAAATAATGCCCACCGGCTCACAGTTCGCGGTAAAATTATTAAATTAAAAATTTGCTTATAATCAATCTGTGGCAAAAAACACAGACAAAATAAACTCTAGCTCTGAACAATTAAAATGTCTTAAGTGGTTTTAGATTCACTTAAAATCTAATTTATCACAATTGTCCTGGTTTAGCACATATTTACAAAACTTTTGCTGTGCTCGATATACATATCTTTAGAATCTGATATAGAAATTATAAAGTATAAATACAGTAATAAGTTACGAACATGTTATTATAAAGAAGACCACACCAATATTAACACTACTAATTTAAAGAATCACTCAAAGTCACCGTTGCAGAGGATTCAATTATTTCTATAGATTTATATGCTTGTAAAATTGGTATTATCCAAAACTATCTGTTCGAGAAGTAAAGTACGTGAAGGTCACCTTGAGTGATTTTTCCTTATATAATAAGACACTAATTTACACCACAACATCAAGTAACTACGGCTGATATAATTATAAAAAACAGTCAACATCAATTTCGAATGATTAATTTTATATAATATAAATTTTGACATAATGGCGATTATCTTACAATTGAATGTTTGTCGCATACCTAACATTGTACAATTAAAATTTTCAAAGTAATTTACACGAGAATGATTTTTTTTTTTAATTTAGCACGTACCTAATGCCAAACGTTTAATGTATTGCGTTTTAGAGTATTTTGGTAGTAAAAAATAAAAAAATTCAGAGTATTGCTTCTCGTTTTATACTAGAACTTTCTACTACCTAAATATTACTTATAATAATATCCCTCTGCCAAATTCAATAATATTTTATAATAAATACGTTATTTATTAACTGTATGTATAACAATAAAATAAAACAATACAAAAAAAAACACATTAATCTTTCAATGTACTATTTTGTTGATAAGAACGAATACACACATTGTTGGTAATGGTGGACAAAAGTGTGAGAAAATATAATTTTAGGTAAAATATTATGCTAATACTCTACTTCCTTCTCATTCCAACTTCTGACCATATTATTAAAATAGCTAACAATTAAAATGAATTACACATATTTGCCAATATTAACTTAAAAATGCTTTTAAATGTTAATAAAATATTAAAAAATTAAGTACAAAAAATCATTCAACCAATTCATTCACAATATTTTTTTTATCTGTTACATTACTATAATGTGTACATTCGTCCTTAGCATTAAGTCACCTTTTAATTAAAAAAGATGAGATCGCTCCGTCCCTCTCTACCGAGGCTTTCCTTCTCCTTCACACTAAACTAACATCAGCGCCATCAAAGAACTCTTTTACAAAGACAACAGTACTAACTAAATAAATTATACTAGTTACCCTAACTTTTTAATAACGGGTACCAAACAGTTTTTCGTTGCATTGACTATTATCTTACGAAACATGAACAAATATTTTTTTTAATCTATATATTATAATGAGAGTTTATTGTTACTTTGCGTAACTAATGCCCGACGGATTTTTTTTTCTCAAAAAATACTGGCCCGCATACTGGAATAACGACTTATGTCGATTCATACATATATCCCTTAATTATAATAATATAATTGACGACAGTTTACAGTCAAACGTGACACTTAGGAAGAAATGTTAAAAATAAATTATTTTTTTTAATATACATATGTAAATACAATGGTCTACGCTGTATTTTAAATAAAATTAAATATATTATTTCTTAGTTTAAATAAATGTATGTAGCATATAAATATAAAACTTACATAACATAGTATATAACATAATCTGTATATTTATGTGTCAAAATGACAGTTGAAAAAAGTTTGGATATTTATTAAAATTCGTGACTAAAACTGAAAAGATACTAAAAAGGTTTACTTTGGATAGCATGTTGTTTATTATTTAACGATAATTAAAATAATGGCTGAATATAAAGCCAAAATTGTTTAAAAAAAATTAAAAAGGGACATCTAAACCATTTAGGATACCACAAAATAATTGATTAAGAATTTCTATTCAATTCTAATTGTGCAGTTTATATCTATAAAGAAATATCACAATATCGGCAGTTTGTTTAGTCTTAGACGAAATTAGCATACTATTGTAGAACTTTCCAGAGCAAGAAGAAACGCGGGCAAGTATTTTTTTTCTATTTGATCATAAATAAAACTCATATCTGCATATATCAGTATGAACCTGAGTTACAAACAAATGTGTATATTTTGAAAATTACTTTAACTACTTCAAGGTTTACTTTTATGAGGTACATATTTTGGCACAGAGAGATTTCTTATATCTATTATGAATTTATAAACTAGACATTTAAAATTACTTTAAATTACATAAAACATTTCGATGTTTTAAAACTTGTTGACTGGTCTTAATCATATTAATCACAGCTTTTTGCATTCTCTTACCTACCTACCGTCAACACTACAATTTCCTAATTTCCCACCAATGGAATGAATTGTCAATCTTGTTTTGCTCATTAATTTAAAGGCAACAAAATTCAGCTAAATTAAATTAGATCCTTTTAAATTTCAACATAAACGCACTTTTCCTTCGACTACTATACGCATACAAAAACAAGACTCAATATTAACCAAATTGTATCCTACTCAGACTCTTTTTCAGTTCAAATAATAGTTAAAATAATTTAACAAAAATAATAAATTATTTAGCCGTATCTATAAAGCAGAATGTAGTGTGACGTACGATAAAGTTATCCTTTTACTCCTTAGCGGCAATCATTATTTCGTTCCATTTATATGTAATAGAATAAATATAGAAAATCATTTAATAAACTATAGATACCACTCCGAAAAAAGTAATATGGTAAAATTCTATAGACCTGCTTAAATATATTCCACAATAAAGTTGTAAAGATTCAAAACATTTTAAAAAATATTCCGATTTGCTGTTATAAAATGACTCGGTCATTAACTATAGAGGTATGCGAAGATTGAAAACAGGACGGCGCAGTCGATCAGCGTGCGTTGTGTACGTGAGTCGTGAGATGCTTCGACAGGTAGTCGGCCCTCGCGAAGCACTTGCCGCACGCCTCGCAGTGGTACGGCCGCTCCCCGGTGTGGATGCGCAGGTGACGCGTCAGGTCGCTCTTGCCGCCGAACGCGCGACCGCAAAACAAACACACAAACGGACGCTCCCCGGTGTGTTTCCTGACGTGCAACTTCAGGTTCTCCTTGGACCTGACACATTTGCCACAGAAGGGACATGCGAATCGCCTCTCCCTGTCGCGTTGGCGGTCATCGTTTTGCAAGAATCCCAAAATACCGGAATGTGAGCTGGAGCTTTCAAGTTTGTTGCTGTCTCCGCGGGATTCACTCTCAGAGCTGTCTGCCATGGAGCTGATGCTAGCGAAAGAAACGGGAACACGTCTCCTCTCGGTAGTGACGGAATCGTCTTTTTTAGTTTCGCTTTCGGCGCTAGAATTTTTGCAATCATTTGAATCATCGACGGTAACTATGGAATCGGTGGCTCCATTCGAATCTACGGTGCTGTCTTGCTCCCCGTCTATTACTTCTATAGGCGGTGTCCTCGCTACATCGGTTTTGTTCTTTTTCTTCATAGACAAGTCCATTTCTCCACACTGGCCAATCAACACTTCGTTAGTGCTCGACACTTGGTCTATGCCTTCAGGTGGGTCAGTATTTTTAGTGTGAAGTCTTTCGAGGGTGTGATTGAGACGATGTTTCTTGAACGATTTAAGGTATCGGAATTGCATGCCGCAAACGTCACAAGTGAAAAGTTTATCAGCCGGAAGCCTAGCTCTGTGGTTTTGCTCTCTATGCTTTACGTAGGCGGACCTGTATCTGTAGCTTTGTCCGCACTGCTCACACACGAATGGCTTGTCATCTGTAGACGCTTGCGACGCGTGCTGTAGCGCGGCATGGCGCTCTAACAGCCAAGCAGTGGGGAAAGAAGCGAGACAAACACCGCAACGACGTCTTTCCGAATGGAGCAAGTGTCGACTTTGGTACGCCATACAATCATCACTGAGATACCTGCGGAGACGACATGCTTGCAACGCCAGCAGAGGCGACCACAGTGGCAGCGCAGTGGGGCTGCTGGGGGCTATCGGGCTGGAGAGACTTGGAGATCCGCATGTCATATCCAAACACATCTGTAAGAAAATAATGTCAATTACCAATTATTCAGTTGAAGCAATGTTTAATTAACAGCTCTTACGTACCTTTGCATCTGGTTATGAACGGATAATAAATAAAAGATTACTTCTGTAATGATTGTAGAGCTTTTATTTGTCAAAATTGTATTTTTACAGCTATGATATGCTTATATTTGTTTCAAAAGTTACAATGATCAACAGCGATGGTTCTGTTTACTGTTGCATTTTCAATTGACGAAACACCGATTCGATCCTCGACCGTTCTGATATACTGTAACTATATTTTAACAAAACCGTACTGCTCTCTGTTACAACATTATGACCTATTATTAATGTTAAGGCAAAACAGATTTCACTAATCTAACATGTCAACAATGAAAGTTAAATAAAACAGCTTAAGGGAAAAATAATCATTGATGCCTCTATGAAGTAACAACGATTTAAGCTATATAACCATATAAATAAAGTGGACCTACGTATTTGAACTTGTGCTGATTACAATTAATTTACAGCATAATACACAGAGACGCGACGCGACGCCAGCGCCCAACAGCGCCCCACAGCGCCCAATAGCGCCCAACAGCGCCCAACAGGCGTGGCGTAACAATTTGTATGTATATCATGCTTCTAATCACGAAACTTAAGCTAAATAAATTATATTAAAAAAAAATCATAATCATTAAAACAAATTGTACCAATATATAATAATCAATATACCTACAGGAACTTAGAAAAATTGCAATATAAGTTATATATTTATGTATGCCACTTAAAATAGTAACATAATCACAAATAACCAGTGATTGCTTGCCGCGGCCCAAGCTGGTCGATGAAACTTAACAGTATTATCTAAGACTATACAAATAAACTATTGTCCTAGAATTGGTCATTAAAATAATTTTGCACTGGATTAACTTTCACATCACAAGATTGGAATGCGCTAACTACGGAGGTGTTCTCGTCGTGGCCGACACACGGTTGGACGAGCATACATCGAACTGCGATTTTTTGAAGAAATAACATACAAATATATGTGAAACAGATTCATAATATTAGAAATATGAATGATAAACTTAACAAGGTATGAAGAATAAAAGCTCTGGCAATGTAAAACACATTCATGATTTAAAAAAACCAAATCTTTTTCTGAGTCACAAATATATTCAGTTATTTCTTGATAACATCCTTAATATTTATTACCAACGAGAAAACCAACAAACATGACTTTTTTCACCATGTTCGAAGTTTCACTCAAAATTATGTATCTGGCAATATGTCACTTTGACATTGACTTTTCATGTATACATTCCAAAATGTCAATGTCAAATTAACAACAACGAGGGTACAGTTCGATTGAATGTTCGTTCGTCCGAGCTTACATTCTGGCTCATATCGTAGCAATTGTTAACTGAATCACCTGTCGTTGCAAGTCACATATCATAACGCAACTTACAATTTTCACCATAAAATACAGATATTTGTCTATAATTCATTCCCTACATAAACTATGTATATTTCGTGATTTGCAGCCTTTATATAAGTCTTATATAGGCAAGAGGCACTCTAAATATAAAACTGTGGTCACAATTTATAAAAATGAATCTAAGTTGTAACTATTCAAACGTTTTAAATAACTCGTGCTAATCTCGACTTATATGCTCGATAGGTACTCAGAGAAAATATATCTACATAAATATCATATAATATATAACTATATTATTTTATTTGTGCTAACGGCGTGTGCATTTCGCAGGGACGTGGCAACAACTGGCGAATGTTAAAATTTGAATAACTGCACTTAGGGGCCATATAATAAATACTATTGTACGTAACAACAACCACGCCTATATACATGTCAATACATAGAAATATGTATAATTATAATAATAATATTATTTCATTAATAAATAGTACCTCTGAAAGTTAGGAAACAAAAATAGCATTTAAACAGCATTCAGTTCTATTATAAAAACTATTTCGATAAAAAATCGTACTTTGTTCACTCGCATCTTTACTAACCATTTAATTATTGCTATTAATTTATTATGTAAATTGTAAATATTCAATCTTTCTTAAAACAAGAAGAGGAACATTAATCAAAGTTACAATATTGCTATGTTTGGTAACGTTCGACTCCGAAAATTAAGATGAGTGCAGCTTTTCAAATAGCAACATTAGTGTTTCTAATTTTTTTTTTATCATTTTACTCCTTTTCAACCATTCTAACTCCGGAAAGTAGCGCATCTACCAATCTATATACTAAATATGCATTTACATGTATGTGCCTTTATCAGCAAACGGAAAAAAGTTCACAGCGATAAAATTCATTTTATTGTTATAATCTATAGAAATGTACCATATAAATCCAACTACACAAAAAAAAAATATACCAAAGAGGATGAATTGAATTTTACTATCTGTGAATTTTTTGACAACAAAAACCTTTTTTGAAAACTTAAATATATATAATCTGTTGTCTTGTCAAATGTAAACATGAACATCCACACGAATGGAATGTTTATTTTGTTAGTATTTTAAATGACCATTAAAAACACACCGTTCTCGTGAAATTAATTTCACAAATACTGCACAGTTCATGCTTAATATATTTTCTCGGCTTCGATAAAGCCTACCTACGTACACTATTATGATAATTTTCTCCAGTACGCCACAATACATAGAAAGTAAGATTTATATTTATCTTAGAATGCTACGGTACCCGAAGTTTAATATTATATAATTTAATCTACATTAATGTTGCCAAAAAGTTAAAATATACTATTAGAATTTTATCTACATAGTTAAAAGCTTGTCCTAATTGTTAATAAAAGAATAAAAGATATACAAACTACTTTTTTGAAGGTGTTTAAAAAGGATTTATTATTGTATAAATAAAAATAAGGTCTGATTTAAAAAATAAGTTACTATTTTAAAAATGTCTGATCGAGCCAAATTCTTAGACCAAAAGCTTATTAACATTATAACTATCCGAAATTAAAAAAAAACGTAAGCCTTAATGCCTATGGTATAGAAATACTAATCCTAAAAGCAATGAGATCTACAAAGAGCTTTTTAAGACAAAACTAAAATATTCATAATTTCGATATGATCAATTTTACAAACCTTACCAGGTACAGATAACAAATGTCACAATATATAAATAAATTTGACTGATTTTAAAGACTTTAAAATATCCGTTTAATAGTCTTCAATTATAGATAATATATAAATATAGATTATTTATTTAAATGAAATTTTATAATTTAATATATTTAAATGCAGAAAACATATAAGTTTTTGTCTTTTTTGACATATAAATGTTGGAAATGTCAATGTCATCGCTTTATTTTCTGAGATCGAATTTTAACTCCCAGATGTAATACCTTACTTGTATATCACAGACCTTTTCCTTAAATACCATAATACTTTGAATGTTTAATCCAATATTAATAAAGAAATAATATTTCTCTATCTCATTTTAAAATGCCTTATAATTGAAATCAGTATATTTTACTCTAGTATATATATTTTTTTATCAATTGTCATAATTTAGTCCCGATTCGTAAAAATGATATGCACGATCCTCTATTTACGAAACGAATGTTTGCCTAAAAACTATGCTACAGTTAAAATGTAATTAAACCCGAGTACCGTCAGCATAAGAAGATGAAACTTAATATAAATAAGAAATTAATCAGTCGTCCAAACGTATTCTATGCTCAGCGCGGCAAAACGTAAGTATTACAGATAGTTAGTTAGGCAAAAATAAACTCTATACGTTTACTATAAAGCACATTCCAGAAGTTACGATGTGCCGCGCCCAAGCCACCATTGAATCAAGAACAAATCAAAGCTTTAGTAATTTTCGGGTGTGACGTCATGACAGTTCGTGAACATACATAGTTGCGACAAAAACATTCATTCATAATGAAAATTGTCGTCCCAAACATGTATAGATAAATGAAAACCTCTATCTGTGAAATAAACGTTTATAATTCATAAAATATCCCTGTATTTGACTCTGTTTAATTTCTTGAACACAGCAATTGTGAGATGAGTTTCAAATGCTTCCCTCTTTATAAAACGTTGAGTATGTATACTTTATGTTCATAGCATTTGAAACTACGTATAAAAATAAGAATGAGACACAGTTAATCTGTATGAAAATATACTACGTGCGGTCGCTATGCCTCTTTTGCCTTTAGTCAAACAAGAAAAAACTACAAAAAGTTGTCATTAAAATCACTAACAATGGATCTATATAATAAAATTGTATATATGGATATTTAGTCTGTCTGTAAATTTCAGAGATTCAGTGTAATGTGACGTTAAATGATTTGTATATGTGCTAGCAGGACAAAGAGGCATAACATTTTGGTCGAACTGAAACGGATCTTAAAGCTTTGATTCCCATGATCACAAATCCCCATTAAAATCAGCTACTGAAGCATTATTCTAATAAATTTCCTAAAAATCCGATGTTAGGTATCAAACTATATGTATTTACATTTTATATGTCGTAATATTGCTTTTGAATTAGCTCGGGGAGCGTGCGTCGTTTACTTCAAAAATTTAAATCACTAATAACCTCTAATTTTTACATACAAACTGAGTGCCTTCAGTTTACTCTAATAACTTCGAAGCACTCCAAATTTATGAATGTTTTGGTTAACAACTCATATCTGACATAAATCGTTATATATAAGAAAATCTCGAAACGTCAGATCTAACTTAACGTAGAAATTAGTGTTAAAATTAAATTGTTACAGCCCTAAAACGAAAAGCAAAGCAAACGAGATCTATATCTTAATTATAATTTTGAAAAAGTTTTACTTTCTATTATCTTTGGCTATGCCAATAAAGGGTAGCTAATAAAATTACTCATTAGTATAAAGCACCTAAGTATGAAAGGAGTAAGCAAAAAACATAAAAAACGCGTAAGGAAAAAGAAAATTTGTGAGTCAATTATCTAAGTGAAATATCAAATATTTATATCATTCAGATCACAGTTGCGGCGTTTAAATCACATTCTTAACTAATAACATATTGTCCCATTTGTTCATTCAATTCGCACCAACAAAAAAAATGAATTTACATTGTTAAATATATTAATATATAAAAAAACAATAAATACATGCTGAGTTCTTATTGGTTTGACTATTATATAAGGTCACAGATAAACAAACACTACTAAAAGTGACATCTGTCAAAGTCACTTTGACGTAACGAAAACCGAAACCAAATTTCGCATTATTTAATTAATTCACAATGTAAATTCAATTTCATTGGCTATTTAATAATTCCACTATAGCCCTTCGTACTCATTGATGTGGACTTTCCTCCTCAGTGTCAACAGGACTTGGTGATAGAAACTTTCTCGCGTACTTCGGATAGTGTGTCTTCTCGTGGGCCTTCAATATCGTAGAACGTGAAAACGTCTTGCCGCACAAAACACACCGAAACGGTCTTTCACCTACAAATAAAATTAATATTTAATTTTAAAAGTATTCATTTCTCTAGTAAGCAATATTGTCGCATATATTTTTTTTTATAACTCTAAGATAAAATTTTGATACTTAATATGAAGCCTATATAAAAACTTCTTTGTAAAAGCAACATATTGTTAAAATGTTGTACCATAACTTACCTGTATGAACTCTACAATGGTCCTTCATATGATGTCTTAACTTAAACGCCTTCCCGCAGAACTCACACTTAAATGGTCGGTCACCTGTATGAACTGGCAAATGTGCTATCAAAGAAGACACATCTGGGAAACTTTTCCCACAAAATTTGCACAGAACAACATTCCCAGGCTCCACTGGACCAATGTCTAAATCCAGAGGGGTTTCTTCCGTTGGCATCATGTAAGTGGGTTCATTGAACTGGCCAATCATCGGCAACCCCATAGGCCTCGCCATGAGAGCGTCACGATATTTTAAAGTATCGAGTGTGTGTGTCGTCAGTATATGCCTTGTCAATTTACTCTGGTGTGGGAAGGTGGCTCCGCAATGTATACAAGGGTACACCCCCTCCTCAATTCGCCCCCTACCGGCCCCTTCGTACTCCTGCAACCACAAAAAGACCATCAACTTCTTTTTTCTCTTCTTTTCTAGCAAAGACCAAAATGTGTGCAGAATGTCTAATACTACTTTCTAAATTGGAATGCAGTTTCTTTATCTATCTAAATAAGAAGTTGACGCTCATTTTTGCCCAAAAAATGTGCAGGAGTGAACCCGGGAGCCGGCTACGCGTAATGCCTTGTTGTATAGCAACGCGCGCGCGCACTGAGTCGTAAGTATATCGTATGCAAGTATATGGCCAAAATTTAAATAAAAACTGCCCATAAATATATGAAATAAAATGAATGTATGTAAAAAAATGATGGCCAACAAAATGAAGGTCAACTTCTTGACAGCAAGGCATAGTACTCGACGTAAAGTAGCGCAGCACATCAATAAGCATGCAATTTAATATAAATCAACTTCCACATCAACAAAAACTTAAATAGATAGCTTGGTTTATATGATTCACACCTGAAGGTTACTCCCTTCATAAATCACTTGCAGTCAATGTGACATAAAGTGAAATAGAATAGAGGTGTAATAAAATTATGTAAAAGCATTTCATACCATAACTCTGAGCAGATTTAATAAATCAATCAAAACTAAGCGTTCTAGTCGAACATAATATCATATTTTCTAGATATTTATGACTTCTGTTATTTTTACCAATAATTAGTTTCTTTGTCATATTTTATTTGAAAATTATGTATTAAAAATTATATGTTAGCATTACTGAATTTCAATTACAGACAGAAAGTATTATTTATTATATATATTATATGTTTCCAGTATTTTTTATGTAATATACTAACTTTATCATTTTTTTTGTATGTACAATAAATTAAATAGCCATGTAATGACTTGGCCGTAGTTTGCCATAATTAAACTGTCATAATTATAAAATACAAGCAAAAAAAAACAGCAATGAACATGCAACTTGTGGAAAACAACAACATGCAGATGATTCAATTTACCTACTAATATAAAAATATTGACAATAATTATTGGGCAAAAATAAAGCAAAATTTTTTTTTTTTTCACAAAATGTAAAATAAAAAAAAAAAAAATTCTTTCACACTTCTTATACTGAATACAGATTACAAATTGAGTTTTTTATATTATCTGTAGCCAATAAAAAGCAAAATCTATGACTTTAAAATAATATAGTAAACAATCTACCACAACCATAGATATATAAAGAAAATATATAAAAAAAAAACATAAGTACCGTTTCATGCTGCAGTCGATATTCTGTAGAAGATTCTCCACTTTTGTCGTCATTTCTGTCCCAGTCTGCTTCTTTTTTGAGAGACTGAAAATGTTTGAATCAACATGTGAGAAAAAAGTGAGTGAATGAAAAATTATTCCAATATTTTAAATTTAAGCTTGCTACAACAATTTGTAAAGTTTACTTTTTTTTTTGTCTTCATGCTGTATCCCGCATATAGCGGGGTAGGCAGAGGGAACCTGAGAACCTAGTGTTAACCGAATGGAGGCATTGCGTGCTGAGTGGCGGAACTCAACGCCGTGCTTTGCCTTGTTACCAAACCCAGGAAATGAAAATACTAACAACAAAAGTTTACTCAATGCAAGTTTTAGAAATTATCATTAAAATAATACTTTGGTTTCTTTTGGTTTGGTTTGGTTTGGTTTGGATGTAAAGGATCCTAATAACATTATTAACTGTCACTAGTATTAAAGAAGATCATTCTTTTTGTATATCATATACTTATCTAAGACATCTTTGCATTGTTAAGTAACATAGAAACAAATAAAATATAAAATTATACTTATCGCATAAACATTTCATATTCAAAATAAACACTAGAAGTAAGTTAATGTAACAAATTATATTTTTGTACACTTATCAATACAGACAAAACATGTATGGCTAATTTAGTTTCCTTTTAGAGATTGATAAAATATTTTTTGTGATTACTTTTACAACCACAACTGCAAAATCTTTTAAAAAATTGTTTACCAAGGGTACTTGTTGAACTGGAGGCAGTCCTGAAGGTCCTGCAATCGGTTCATTTCTTGGACTCGACAGGGAGAGCGGATGAGGCAATCCGGGGTGAGAAAGTGTATTTAAAACACTCAGCCTCTGTTCAACCGGCGAGTAGCGTGGTCCCAATCCATGGCTGTTTATGGTCATGTTTATACCTGTAATACAAATTCAATAATGTCAAAATAAATATACACATAATATTGTATATTCTTTGTAATTAAGAATACATACATGAATATTATTTCACATTTGAATTCATAAAGAAATACAAATGCTGTATATAATATTGTCATTTTGTTAATATACACTTTAAATTTATCATGTAAACAATTTTCTATGATTGTGAGCTTCATTTCCTTACAACTGCAATTATTTATATAAAAAACTTGACTTTTATGGTCGCGGAAATGCAAGTAGGTAAACATTTAGCAACCAATTTTGACAATGACTTTTGACATTTATATTTTGTTTTCAAGTATATATGTTTTTATCTGTATAATATATTTGTTATACAGATAAAAAATAGACTCTATAAAATATATTAATAGGTCTTTTTTTTAGAAGTTTTTTTAATAATATTTACAAAGTTATCAATAAAAAAGGCAAGGGGAAATTTCAAAATACAGCGCAGAGTTGTAAATTTTGTTATTTATATATATTTTTTGAATATCTGTAAATTAAAAAAAGTAAATATGCGCGTTATAATGAAATGGTAACGAATTATGATCCTTTTTGTTTTGCAATGGTTTCAAACCATGACGGTACATGTTACTTTGTCTGTCTCTGTTTTGAGTAATGTTATACTTGTTTATTTACCTGATTTTATGGCTACGTCACTAATTGTTTATAATTCTATTCCTTTTTTAATCTACTTTTATTCATTCTATATAAATACATAAATAAACTGCTTATACGTACCCATCTCATTTGCTCCATTCGACCTAATAGACACAGAATCATCTTCAGGCGACGATGGCCGCATAGGTTCGTCAGGTGGTTCATCTTTAGGTATAGGCGGATGCGTTAATGTCGGTGTTTCAATTGACGTTTCAGGCCTAAACCGTCGGACAGACAGCAAAGGAGATATTCTTGGAGGTGAAGCTTCCGGCACCTCTCTTGGATCTCGGCTGTCGCGTAGATCCCTCGGATCTCGTATTTCGCGTAGATCACGAGGCTCTCTATTATCTTTCATGTCACGTAATTCTCTATGGTCTCTGGAGTCCCGGTGGTCGCGGAGGTCACGAGCATCTCTGTCTCGCGCCAAATCTCGCTCTCTTTCTCTCTCCCGATCTCTGTCACGTTCTCTATGTTCTCGCAATTCTCTTGTCTCCCGCGAGTCCCTATGGCTTTCTCTTATGTCCTTGCATTCCCGTTCACGGAGGTCACGGCTGTCTTTTACGTCTCTGCGTTCATCCTTATCGCGGCCTTCTCGCTCGTCTAACCTCTCATGTGAATCTATTGGTTCCCGGATATCTTGTTGCTGGCACTCCTCCATCGGTTCTGGAACGTTTCTCGTGTCGATGCCGGCTGCACTGAGCGTAGTCATTTCAGCTAATCCTTTAACCTTAAAAAATCATAACATTAGTTTTTTTTAACTAAATTTTTGTAATTAATATTTAATAGAACACTTCATATAAACTTTATATATTTTTTTTACTTTCTTATCATAAACACAACAGTTTCAGTCAATATAAAGTATTGAAATACAAATTGAATTTTATCTTTATTGCTTATAAAATACATAGCTTATGCTTAAAGAAGCGTGAAGCTGGTAAAAAAAATCTAAATTAATCAATATAGAAACAATTATAACATCATATAACAACAATAGACAATCATTTTTTCTTACAATTAATCTCATTAAGTATATGAAGTAATTACTTATAGGTAGGATAATTAAAAAATTATATTTTTCACCTGAAGGCTCTCAGCCGTTTTAAGGAGAGCAGGCAGTTGGCAGTACTGGACGTTAACTTCGCCCTTGTACATGAAGTCGACGAGCGTCCGGAGCTCCTCTAATCCCACGTCCTTTAAAATTACAATTGGATGACGCGAAGGATGATCCACAAAAAGCGAACGGAAGTAAGATGAGCACGCAGATAGTACTACCTGTAATTGATAAACATATATAATTAATATGAATATCTAATATATCGTTACTGTAACTCAAGGGAGATATTTACAAAGACATGTCTATGGGTTAAAATGCTCAAGGGAATTCATAACGTGGATGTTTTGCGAATTTGATTAAGTAAAAAATAAAATTTGGGCATTTGACGTCACCATGGGTTTCTCACTGCCTAGCACGTTTTTTCAGATTGACTGGATAGGCGGTCGGTCGGTGGGGTCATTTGTAAATGTAAAAATATGTATCTCAATAAACGAACTAAATAATATAGAGTTTAGAGCAGAGGATCCATTGATATGGTTTTCAATATAAAGCATAACAACCTACTTTATAGGATATTGGTTTTTCCTCGTGTACCTATGACTCACAACATTAGCAAGAAGGTTTAATTTTTTATGGAATGATTTTTTTTCTAATTTGAAGAATTATTATAAAATAAATTGGCAGCGTCTTGTAGATAGGAATATATATTCTGCGCTTCATAAATTTCATGGAAAATGTATGATGCATGGAAATATTTAAATCTATTTTGGAAACTGTAAACGAAAATAGTTTTTATTACCTTGAGTTATGTTAAATTATGACATAAATCTATAAATATCAAAGGAAAACAATGTTAAATCAAAATAACCATGTATTTCAGGAAACATTTATGTTTTTCGCATATAAAATCTTCAAATAGCATCTTTCCTCATGTTTTCTCCATCTATAAAGGCATTTGTATTGCATTTGTGACGTACGTAAATGCCGTACTTTGTTTGAGTAGACCAAAAAATTTAAACTTTTTGTCCTCTACCCAAATAAAATATGGTATTTAGGTATATGATTGACTTATTATAATATCAGGTTAATATCGAAGTACATTATAGAAAATTCAGAAGTACCTTATGAGCCCGGATGGAGGCACCTTCGGAACAGGCGAGCGTGACGTCCACCAAGCTCTCGTCGTGTAGCAGTTGGCTGAAAACGCCGAGCAAGTTGCTCTGATGATTGTTCCACCTCAGGCAATAGTGCTCACTTCCCATGTCTGAGCTAGCTCCCGCCGCTGTGACATACAAAATTTATAATAAATACATGGATTTATCAAAAAATATTAATATTTTACAATAAAAATAGTCAAATAACCATATGTAAAAGTTAATACATATTGCACTATCCGCACGCATAACATATTTGAAGCGGAAATAACATAACGTAACAAATTCGAGCCTCGCACTCCATCACCTTGGCACTGAAATGTTTTATTGAAAGTAATTCGAACTGTACAAAATATGAACTTCGCAAACAATAGTTAATATCAATCACATAATGAATTTCAAAGCTATCGGTCTAACAACATCAAAGTCGAATCACCGGATACGATTTGATAAAGTCATCACAATCGAGCACAAGGCAACTGTTTGCATTTTTAACATTTAGATCAAAGAAGACGCTACATCTATATGCAGGTCGGGATGTTGTTCGTGTTATGTCATATAATAATATAGGCATTGCGAATTCGTTTTTATTTGAATACCGACATTGTATAATCCTGACGCCTTAAACGTATATATTTCCAGGTACTATTTTTATTTGTTAGATATTTATAGACAATTATGTATACTAGTGTCCCCGTAAATGCGATAATAACGCATAGCGTAGTGACGTATATGTCACTTTATATAAACATGGATGTCAAATCATGGTAGTGTGTGTAACATTTTATTATTTTAATAAATTTTTATTTATTATATTTAGAAAATATAATCATCGTATTTGCTTAACGAATTTATATATAGATGACAACTATTGTGCTTAATTTTTTTTTTGTTTAAAAAAAAAACAAATTATTATTTAAAAAAAATATATATAAGTCCATATGTTTCAATCAACCTCCTTAGTTTAAGAGAAGAAGATTGATTATCACATTGGCATAACGGTACATTTTTAATCTTTTGTTTGATTTCGAAAGTGAAATATTGAGCGCATAATTAATTCATATTGTATCGCCGTTGGATAATGAAATAGGCTTGGTTAAGTTAGCATTTGGCTAACTTTAGACATAAAAGGTTATTAGTTTCCCATACAACAATTTGGTATTTATTAAACTCTCTAGATAGGTGTTAGGAACCTTTACATGCTATTGTCCCATAAGAATTTATTTATAATTTATATTAATAAACGAAGAAAAAACCTCTTTTAACAAAAACTACGCGGGCGGAAGAATAAAAAATTTGATATTGTTAAATTTTATATGGAAAAGAAGTGCAGAAAGAGTGAGGACAACCGTGGCGCAGAGGTACAAGCTCGCAGGTGTAAATGCGACCGTTTGTGGATTCGATTCCCACACCAGGAAATGAAAATATTAAATATTTATAATAATTAATATTTAGTATTATTCTTTTTGTTGCTCTGGTAACAGGAGTCTTAAGTCTGAAGAGAACGGAGTGTCTTAACACTAGGTTGTCAAGTTCACTCTGCCTCCCTTACTGTGTACAGGTTACAGTGTGAAGCCAACAAAAAGTGCAGAAAGTCAATATTTTTAATAATAATAGTTTAAAAATATATTAAACATATACATTTAACAAATACTTTTGTTTAGCGACATAACATTGCTAGGCAACGCGTATTTTACAGCTCAACGAGGCTACAAGTTTTTATTTAAAAAACTAATAATAATTGCAGTTCGAGGAAAAATAGCAATAAAACTTTTATGAATCACACTTTTCTTATAACCAAATTGAAGTCAAAAAAGTAAATAAAGATAAATCACTCTATAAAAGTGTTAAAGGCTGGCCATTGTCAAATTAAAACGAAAAAAAAAATATTTAAAATTTTTAAAATTGTATTTCAAGCAATGAATTATTGAGCAATTTGCTTTGTTCATTATAAAAATCAAAAGCAATCTTCCAAATTTTATTTTATATAACATTATATTAAGACATGAAGATATATTATTGACTCCCTTAAGAAAATAATTGAGTGAGGAATGAAGCAAATTAAATGAAATTCTTAGCATTCAAGTTTATATGCGGACAAGAAGTGCAGGTTTTTCGCATTAGATGTATACACTTAATAAAACAAATAATAAACACATATACATAGCTTCACGCATCCTGCATAGCAGGCTGTAGGCAGAGGGAACCTTAGTGTTAAGACACCCGTTAACCACTTTCCGCCGAATTGAGGCATTGCATGCTGAGTGGCAGAACTCAACGCTACGCTTATCCCAGTTAGGCCAAACCCAGGAAATGAAAATCCATTTCCTGGAGTGGGAATCGAAGCCACAACCTGTCGCGTTTATATTCGCACGCTTGCAGCCTCTGCGCCACGTCGACAAGACAATAATAAACATTAATTGTTTGAGCCTGATCTTTTACCAAGTGATGTCTTTACGTTTGCAAGGTAATGCGTATTTTATACAATAAAGCGGCTTCCTAGTAACGAATAATGAATGTAAAAATCATTTTCTTTTTATTTAATTTTTTAAAAATCTTATGGGATGATATTTTGTACTTAATTTTCCATCGAGCATCAGCAAAACAAAATGTCTATATTTTATAGGTAAATCATAATTTTAAATTGATCTACGTTGTTATTAAAATATTATAATATAGCGTGACAACTACCAATAAATCTATATTATACCTACACAATTATTATTTAATTAAGCCTGAAATAAATATAATAAATTATTTACTATCATAAAAAAGGAACAGCCATAAGAAAGACAGTATATTTCAATATCTTTGTTCCTGTTTCACAATGTGGTGGTAGATTCCAAATACAATACACGCATATTCTCTAAAATTGACGAATTAATTTACATTTATAATAGTAAACGGGGAGGAAGGTCGCGTAAAAAGCATGAGGACCGGAGGGCACATGCATTGAAGGGCACGACTGCTGACGAGGCGAAAGAGGCATGCAGGGTCCGTAGAGCTTGGCGCTCCGTTCTGACTCACCCCCTAGGACAAAAAGCGTGAAGCTGGGCAAATTACTAAGTAAGAATAAGTAAAAGAAACTCGCTAAACATTAAACAGCTTAGCTTTATTTCCAAGAATATAGTTATAATAACAAAGAAAAAGCATACTAGTCCAATTGTCTGGGTGTTATGTAATATACTCAATAAAAAAGTAGCGAAAAATGTAATACATACATACATACATACTACGCTGTATTCAAGGCATAGCAGGGTAGGCAGAGGGAACCTAGTGCTGTCACCCATTCCCCACTTCCGCCGAATTGAGGCATTGCGTGCTGAGTGAAAGGAATCAACGCTACGCTTTGCCTTTGTTACCAAACCCAGAAATGAAAATCCATTTCTGGAGTGGGGAATCGAACCTACACCCAGGCTTATATCGCACGCTTGTGGCTCTGCCTCTAATGACAGGCGTTAATACGGAGTGTTTTATCACTAGATAAGCTGTGGATACTCCAAATGGTGAAGTAAACAGAATTCAACAAATCATACCTTAGACTCTACATCACAAAGAAAATAAAATCACTAAGTAATAAGTAAGAGAGTCAACAAAATAACATGTTGTATATCAAAATATATACTCACATAAATACACCACTTCGCCTAGCGATAGTAATTCAGCTAGATAAACTATCATTTGGCAGCATCGCGGCTCCTAACTATTACGTCAACGGCTCGCGTTAGTACGCGCTTGCGGTTCGACTACTGTAATGCTATAATGTATTTCCGAAAATTCTACACATCTTTTAACAATACTGACATGACACTGGCATCCGGCGAGTGTGTGCTATTTTTTTTTTATTTAAACGTATTAGTATATAATGTATTTGGTTTAATTATTGGTGTAGAAATAATGCTGGTTGTATGATTGCTGATTTCAATAAGTATTATAGTTATTTTTTTTCTTTCAGCTTCATAATTTTTCCATGTGAGGAGACGGGGTTAGAATACGATTCCCCTCCGCCACTGGGTAGCGTCGTAAGTGGCGGGTATCCCAGTAGTTTGGTGGTAGGAGGTTCGTCCTCCGTCTGGGTCGCGATCACTATCACGTCAAAGACGAACTGCTAAATATCTTATGATGTGTTCCGGTTCGATGGCATGTAAGCCAGGTTTTCCCCTTTCCCACTCATCCTTTCCCCACAATGTGGTGGTTCCGATAGCGGACTACTACATTGTCCTCCCCTTCCATCTGTATCCTCTAGGTTGGCAATGCATCTACAACATCTCTGGTGTTGTAGATGTTCATGGGCGAAGGTAACCACTTACCATCAGGTGGTCCTTCTGCTCGTTTGCCATCCGTTAACCATAAAAAAAGTAGGGTAGTCAAAAAAACCTAGTGCCGAAACAGTTAGTTTTTCACTTTCCGCCCAAATTTGAAAGATATTGCCTGTTAACAACGTTGCTCTTGTCTTACTTATTAACTGTCTTACACTTAACTATTTCAGGTACGCTATTTTTTTATGTTTTTTATTAGCTTCACGCTGTATCCCGCATATAGCAGGGTAGGCAGAGGGAATCTGAGAACCTAGTGTTAAGACACTCCGTTCCTTACTTTCCGCCGGAATGCATTGAAGGCATTGCGTGCTGAGTGGCAGAACTCAACCTTTGCCTTGTTACCAAAGCCAGAAAATGAAAATACTAAATATTATTTAGAATTTTCATTTCCTGGAGTGGGAATCGAACCCACAGCCTGTCGCGTTTACAGTGGCACGCTCGTGCCTCTGCGTCACAACAGGCGTTCGCTATTTTCATTAAATATAATAAAAAAACACAATTATAATTTCATTCGTTATACATCAACTAACTCAAGTGTTGTATGCATATTATTGTACGCATTGAATATGTAACGTTTGCGTTATTTGTAGTAAAAAAAAAATGTGGATTATTTTTGTATAAACGTTTAGAATTTAAATCGATTTATGTGATATAACATTAATTTTACTAACCGACTTTAAAAAAAGAAGTTCTAAAATGGACTGTATTTTTTTACTGAGTGAACAAATTTTGATGATTTTTTTAATGTGATTACTATATATATTGTGTCTCTTTTAAATTTAGTTAAGATCTGACGAGTAGTTTATGAGTTATTCGTAATAATTTTACCTTTTAAAGCATTTTATTTGAAGTGGATTTTCTATTTATGTTAAAATATAAAATATTAATTATTTTAAATGCATGTAAAGAACTTATAATGACAAATTCTTTTTTTTTTACGAAGCTATTTGTTGGCAGAGCTAATGTGTTGTTA
>JAKGSA010000855.1:199033-210211 GCA_033558755.1 Philaethria dido | reverse complement strand
TTTTTGGTGGTAGGAGGTTCGTCCCCCGTCTGGCTCGCGACCACTATCATGTCAAAGACGAACCGCCAAATATCTTATGATGTGTTCCGGTTCGATGCTTTCCTCTTTCCCACCTATCCTTTCCCCAAAATCTGGTAGTTCCGATAGCGGACTACTACATTGTCCTCCCCTTCTATCTGTATCCTCTAGGTTGGCAACGCATCTAGAACATCTCTGGTGTTGTAGATGGTCATGGGCAAAGGTAGCCACTTACCATCAGGTGGTCCTTTTGCTCGTTTGCCATCCGTTATCCATTAAAAAAAAAACATAAAAAAAGGATTATATAAGACGAGATTTTAGGTTTTGTCGAAACAAAAAAAGAATCATCAATATTGGTCCACCCAGAGAAAAGTTATGCGGTAACTCGTATAAAAAAAAATCAGCCGAATTTTTCTTATTTTTTTCTCCTTTTTTTGAAGTCATTTATAAATAAAAGTAGTTATTATTTTCTATCATTGATATGATTGTATGTAACAAAACAACATCGACCGCAGTAGCATTTTAATTCACCTGATGTGAAGTCTAAATATCTATATATAAATACGTGAAGCAAAAATTTTGGATCCTTTTTTTACGAAAAATACGCGGACGGAGGAGCATGAAACTTGGCACACTTATAGTTTATGTAGCGAAGGAGTGTACAATGATAATATCTTTTTAAATTAATGCATAAAAAGTAGAATAAATTAATAAAATAAATGTTACAAACAGTAACAAATTTTAGCATGGTTTGACATCCATGTTTATATAAAGTGGCATATACGTTGATAAAGACAACGCGTTGTTAACGCGTCAACGGGGACACTAGTCTAAGTAATTAATACTCTTCAACAATTCTACAATTGGATATTGTCAAATTTGAAACGAAATTTTTTTAAGCGATTTTTAAAAATATATCAATTCGATCAATTTTTTGTGTGTTACCGCATAACTTTTTTATTGGGTAAACCAATTTTGATGACTCTTTCTTTATTTGATAGCTAGCGCTTGTGAGGTGATCCCATTTTAAAGGTTAGGATCTGATGGGTAGTTTTGGAGTTATTCGTAATAATTGTACTTTTTGGTACATTTTATTGTTCAAATCATAATTATTACACAAACAACTAGACATATTTATTATGAATTTAAAATATTCTTAACAAAATTCGAGTATATGCAAAATATATAATTTTTTTTTAATTCTCACGCTGTATCCCATATACATCAGGGTAGGCAGAGGGAACCTGAAAACCTAGAAGACACTCCGTTCTGTTACAATTTCGTTCCCCACTTTCCGCCAAATTGAGGCATTGCGTGTTAAGTGAGCGGAACTCAACATAAATGCTTTGCTTGTTACCATACCCAGGAAGTAGAAAATGCTAACATTTCATGGGTGGGGAATCAGACCCACAACCTGTGTCGTGTTTTACAGTCCCTTGCGCTTGTGCCTCTACCCCCGACAGGCGTTAAATAATATTTTATTATAATATATCATTATAATAAACACTTTCGTTTAGTTTAGCCTACGTCTCATAGCACTATTAATGAAAGCGGCTGACTGTTCTTATTTTATTCCCCAACTTTAAAACGTTTAGAATTTATCTTTGGTCCCCTTTTTGCCAAAAAATTATGCGGAGCGGAGGAGCATGAAATTTAGCACACTTATGGTTTATACATACATATATATAGAGAGAGAAAAGTGCAGAATGCTAACATTTTTTTTTTTTTAAATAATATTATATTAACAAAATAAATGTACACACACTGTCATGGTTTAACATCCATGTTTATATAAAGTGACATAATGAATTATTAAAGACAGCAGCGTTGTTAACGCGTCAACAGAGGAAACTAGTAAATAAAAATCCCTAAACACATAATGAAAAGATTTATTTTTTGTAGTAAATATGTAATTTTTATTAATTTTATGCATAGCAGAAAGAAACTAGTCTAGACACTCCATTCTCTCCTTTCTGCCTGTACTCGTTGATTGGCGGAACTCAACGCCGTTAACGCGTGTTACATATTTTTAAAACATATACATAATTTTTAATAAGAAACTAATAATTAATAAATAAATATAGCCTATATCGTTATGGTAGAGTAGTTTAAACGTTAAATAAAATTAAAAATATATATATTTTTTTAACTTCACGCCGTAACCCGCATACAGCAGGGTAGACAGAGAGAACCTGATAACCTAGTGTTAAGACACTCCGTTTTCTTACAACAAACCCGTTCCCCACTTTCCGCCGAATTGAGGCATTGCGTGTTAAGTGGCGGAACTCAACGCCGCGCTTTGCCTTGTATTGGTTACAAGACATGAAAACACTAAATTTTACGTTTCCTGGAGTGGGGATTGAACCCACAACCTGTCGCATCTACAGTTACACGCTTGTGCCTCTGCGCCACGACAGGCTTTAAAAATATTCTTACTATTAATATATATTTGTATGAAAATCCAAATAATGGTAATAAAACTCTTGCTCTATTACGGAATTGAGAATTGCTCATATGAAATAAACAGGTTTTGTGGCTATTTCGTACAAATGTTATTTTAACTCAACCTTATGTCGAAGGTTACATTTGAGTTAGTTTTTAACGTTACTAAGTAAAGCAAAGTGGCATATATACTGAAATTTAAACTATACGGGTAATATATAAGGACTTATTATATTAGAATAGATTATTTAAAGTAATTCTTGGGTTTACTATAATAAAATATATGTATATATATATTTTTGTTAATAATTAGTGGAAATTTGATTGGACTTACGTAAATATCTACATTTCAAACGTAATCAAACACAACCTGTGCCTATTTAAATATGTATAACACAGCACAATAGCACTAACGGAACAAAAACTAAAAGAGTTAACAACGAACGGTACTTTACAATGTATGGAATACGTGCGACTCTCGCGGGGGTCGTTCAGGAACTGCCCGCGATTGTTTACGGTCTGCATCGCGTCGGTGTCATAGATGTAATGGTCATTTAATACCTATAAGGATTTGTCTCTTTGTGAGTGCTTATTTTATTAATAGAAGGTCATTGTCGATTCTTTCTTTCATATTTTCCAAATAATGAAAAAAAATAATTTTCTGGATTATTCTGTAGTCTTTGTTTTCACTAAGGGGGTTTGTTGGTTAGTATAAGTAAGTAGGTGTCATAAAATCTTCAGTATATCTTATATTTAACATTAAATAAGATTTTTGAAAGTAAAAATCTATTTTTGTAAAAGTGTTTTTATAATTAATGATTGTCTGGCAGTTGAGTAAATAAATTAAATTTAATTTAATTTATGCTACTAGTTTTGGACAAATTCGACATCATTAATTTTTTTGTATTGACAATGATGAATAAGAAAAATGTATTTTATTAAACAAAAAAATCATTAAAATTAAGGCACAAATAGACCATTTATTTTGTATTATAAATTAATTCACATTGCCCTGCGATATCATGAAAAAATGGGACATTTGAAAGCCATGGTTGTGAGACTGATACTATTCGGGTTGCTTATATTAGCTTTCATATTACAATTTAACAAGAAACTTGTTAGGTGGTAGGAGGTTCTCCTCCGACTGGCTCGCGACCACTATCATGTCAAAGACGAACCGCCAAATATCTAATGATGTGTTCGGTTCGATGTAAGCCAAGGTTTCCCACTTTTCCACCGGCATCCTTTCCCCCAAAATGTGAGGTGGTTCTGATGGTGGACTACTACATTGTCACCCTTCCATCAGTAGTATCCTCTAGGTTAGCCTTGCATCTACAACATCTCTGGTGTTGTAGATGTCTATGAGCAGAGTAACACCTGCATCAGGTGGTCCTTCTGCTCGTTTGCCGTCCACGTTATCAATAAAAGAAAAAATTATATAAAAAAAACACTAATAGCCCGACCAAGGTTACTATAAGTTATAAGTTAGAAATGTAAAGAGACATAACATATATTTTACGAAATAAAAATAAAATTATAAATATTTAACATATAACTGGTCTATGACAAGAGCAAGGTGACGAAGAAGGCTGACGCAGCCGGTGCATCAGGCATTCAGGCAAAATCGCCTGCTGGCCGAGTAAACTCTACTAATATAAAGCCTCCTCCCATAGCACAAATTTAACAGTTATTTCATATGTCACAAAGTGTAGATTCTAATGAGAGCTTTCATCTACGGCGTCTTCTAATATAAAAGCTTGTATTTAAACTTGTCAATGTATTTTAAGCTCGATTTCGTTTTAATAAAGTAGAATTTAAATTAATGGTGTAATCAACAAAGTCATCTACGGTCAGCAACGCAGGTTGTATCTATGGAAATTATAATTGTGTAGTAAAATGTTGTGGCTGGTGTGGCGCAATTGGGACGCACTTGATTGCTTACTGGAGTTGTGGGTTCAAGTCACATTGAGGAATGTGTATTGCTATATTTTTGGTTTTTGGTCTTTGGTCTCATGGTGTCGAATTTTGTTTCCTTAACACGCAATCTCTCAATTTTAGAAGAAAACTGGAGAAGGAAGATTGCCGACTATAAGTTCTCTTTGCTTAACTTTTTTCTTTGCGTCCGAAAATTTGTTTGAATTGAAAAAAAGAATTTGAATTGTTTCTTGTTAATAAAAGAACAAAAAGTATAACTTCTCACCAGAACTGCTTTACCGGTGGTAGTTTGTTATTCGACTTCGACTATCCAAAAGTAATTGCCATAGCCTTTGTGAATAAAAGAGACATTTCACAATATAAATTTGAATATTCTAGATCGATCATTATACTAGGTTTAATTTGAAATGAAAGATACCTTAAGACAAGCACATCTTCATTGTTTTTGAAAATATGGTACTTACCAGTAATCATATTATCAAAATTCTATATTTCAAACTCTTATTAACCTACTTGAAAATCACCTTATAGTTATATCACGTTTTGACTTTTTGGCTATTTTTTAGTTCATGAATTTTTTTCTCAGTTTAAGAAGTAAAAAATTCTTGGAAATAACATAATTCACGTCCAGGTCCATGCATACATTGCATATATACTAAAGTTTCTTTTTTTTTTAACTTCACGCTGTATCCCGCATATAGCAGGGTAGGCAGAGGGAACCTGAGAACCTAGTGTTAAGACACTCCGTTCTCTTTCAACAAATCCGTTCCCCACTTTCCGCCAGATTGAGGCATTGCATGTTGAGTGGCAGAACTCAACGCCGCGCTTTGCCTTGTTACCAAACCCAGAAAATGTAAATACTTCATTTCCTTGAGTGGGAATCGAACCCAGAACCTGTCGCTTTACAGTAGCACACTTATGCCTCTGCGCCACGACAGGCGTTATATACTAAAGTGCCTGTATATGTTAACGTATGAACTGTATTAGATAGTAAGTATTTCCTAATTCCAATATAACTCACTATGTCAAATACCTCAATAAATAAGCTTAAACAAAAAGTGGATTACGTTATGCAAATAAAGGAAACAAGTTCTTGTTATGATATTTTGTATTTTATAACTAACATACGTATTTCATATTATTCTTATTATATTCACATTTACAATTTTTTAAATATATTGTATAGATACAGGTTAAGCAAGATTGAATCGACATATTTCTTTTATTATTAAGTATATAAATGTTTTAATTTTCATTATTGTAGAAATTTTATATCTTATAGAGAATGATCAGGAGGCGGAACCAAAATATAATTAATTTCGAGTTTATTGGTTTGGGTCTTATCATATGGCGTTTCGAGCGTGCCAGTTGAGCACTAATCATTTTGCCAATGTCACGTGTATTTAGTATTACAATAGCGATCATTGCTTTTCTATTCGTTCTTTGAATATAAGAAATAAAAAATAGCCCCCGCTACAAAATGGCGTATCCGCCATCTTGTAGCGGCGATTATCTTCGAGTTTATTAAAAACAATTTAAATTATTTTTTTAACCATGTTGACATTTACAACGCAAATAACATAGTTGACTTAGTTAGTACCAATATAATTCGAGGAACAAACAAAAATAAAAATGAAGTTAAATAGTCACGCTTTGATATACTTTCTCGTTAAGCTAGTGGTCCTGGTAAGGATACTCGTAAGGTTTATGCTATGAAAATATTATATTTTCATGGGTCCGGTTCCGGACCTGTGTGCACTTTTTGAAGTAAATCGGATAGCCATAAATAGGTGAAAATACATACATACATAGCTTCACGCTGTATCCCGCATATAGCAGGGTAGGCAGAGGGAACCTAGTGTTAAGACACTCCATTCCCCACTTCTCGCTGAACTGAGGCATTGCGTGCTGAGTAGCGGAACTCAACGCCGCAATTTGCCTTGCTACCAAACCCAGGAAATGAAAATTTCCATTTCCTGAAGTGGGGTTCGAACCCAGAACCTGTCGCGTTTACAGTCGCACGCTCGCGCCTCTGCGCCACGACAGGTGTTAATAGGTGAAAATAGCTTTTAAAATTTTGTTACATTGCTAGAAATTGGTAGCTTCACGCTTTATCCTCCATAGATCAATTCGCACTTTATACCGCACAGTCGGAGAGAACTTAGTCTCAACACACTTCGCCACTTCCCGCCCGCAATTGAGATATTGCGTGTTATGCGGCGGAGCTCAACTCCGCCCTTAGCAACAGATTAAGCTAATGACAGCTTTAACAGGTTTTCAAAAAACGACATAAAACATATTTTTTATAATCATTGGGCAAAGGAAATTATTATAGACATGCCAATTCGGCTTAAGTTAAAATTGCTATATATTTCTGTCAGGCGCAAAACTAAATACAAAAACAGAAACATCGTGATATAATCTACATTTTATGAGATCCTTTTTATTTTTTGAATCAAAACTATTTCATAAAAAAAAACAGGTATTAAAAATTAAAAATAACCTAAAGTATACTATTTACAATATTAAATACTATATTAATTTAATTTACAATGATTATGCTGGTAGTGCCATTTGATGTTGGTTCATCGGGACTGTTTCATGTTGAGGTACTGGTTTATGATTTTTCTTAACTTCTAATATATCTGTGCACCAAGTCCACTGTAAAGATGTATACATTTTTTAAAATCATCTCAAGTTTTGAAAGTAAATATATATATATATATATATATATATATATATATAAATATATATATATATATATATATATATATATACTACTGCTATATATATATATATATTTAATAGTTCAACATTATGCATAGCAGGAGTAAATATAAGAGACACAAGAACCAAGACATTACGACAGACGTCTTACGCTGTCCATCCGAATTCAGGACATTTTATTATTGAATGGCATAATTGAACGCCGCGCTTTATCTTAGTTTTCCCAATAACACATGTTCTATGCAGTTTGTACATGATACATAATATTTAATAATGTTCATAATATATGTATATTTATTTATTTATACATACATACATACATAGCTTCACACTGTATCCCGCATATAGCAGGATAGGCAAAGGATACATAGTGTTAAGACACTCCGTTCCCCACTTTCCACCGAATTGAGGCATTGCGTGAAGTGAGTGGCGGAACTCAACGGCAAAGCGTTGCCTGGTTACCAAACCCAGGAAATGAAAAAATCTATTTCCTGGAGTGGGAATCGAACCCACAACCTGTCGCGTTTACAGTCGCACGCTTGTGCCTCTGCGCCACGATAGGTGTTATTATTTATTTATGTTTATATATCTTCCGGAGTATTGACATGTACACAGATAAGCCACCTTTGATTTTATTCAGGCTTTGTGCAGGTAGTTACGGAACCCAACGCTGTATATTGTTATATCAAACGAGGGAAACAAAAATATTATAAATTTTCATAAAATTTTGAATTCATAAGCATGTAGAGTTCCTTCTGCCTACATTATGTGGCTTCTTCTTCTTTCTACCAGAGCGAGGAAATGAAAATACTAAATAATATTTATTATTTTCATTTCCTGGGGCGGGAATCGAACCCAAAACCTTGGAAATATATAAATGTTTATAAAACCAACTTACCACAATTACAGCAACTGTGAGGCCTAGAGCGTACCCAGCGAGGACGTCGCTCCAGTGATGTTTGTAGTCTGACACCCTAGATAAAGCTGTGAACCAGCTTAACATAACCACTGCGAATTGTAAGAAGTGACGTAATACTCGAGTTCCTCGCCATACTACTCGTTTTTCGAGGTAGAGCTGAAATTAAATATATATATATGTTTAAAAAAAATAAGGTACATGCAGGTAGCTCCAAAGAACGGGTATTTCTAATATTTACCGCTTAGAGCATGTATGTGTGTATTCTTTTGTAGCAGTTGGATGGAACTGATGGGGGAAAGCATATAGTATAGTATGGTTAACTAAATATGGCCAGAGCACGAAATACTTTTTTTTTTACGGATGGCAAACGAGCAGAAGGACCACCTAATGGTAAGTGGTGACCTTCGCCCATGAACATTTACAACACCAGAGATGTTGTAGATGCGTTGCCAACCTAGAGGATACAGATGGAATGGGACTACAATGTAGTAGTCCGCTATCGGAACCACCATATTTTGGGGAAAGGATGGGTGGGAAAGGGGACAATCTGACTTACATGCCATCCAACCGGAACACATCATAAGATATTTGGCGGTTCGTCTATGACATGATAGTGGTCACGAGCCAGACGGAGGACGAACCTCCTACCACCAAACTACTTGGATACCCGCCTCTTACGGGACGCTACCCAGCGGCGGAGGGGAATTGTATTCTAACCCCGTCCCCTCACAGGGATAAATTACATACTGCCGCGTTTCGTTTGAAAATATTAGAAATATCCGATCTTTATTGCGTTAATTATATTAAACATGAAAAAAATCTGATAAAAATCGAACACATAACATGTTAGCATGTATTTCATATCAGTTATCATTTTTTTCGAATGAAACAAAATGTATAATATAATTCTACACAAATATGTTGTTTTGTTTTTGCGATGTATTACATAAAGCTATTTTGTAATTCGACATTCGACGTGGTCTACCCGCGGGATCGGAAAACGATATTAAATTATACGCGATTAATCAGCTATTTTTTTTTAATTAATATATTAATTTTTTAACAGCTTCACATTTTCCCCCATTCCCCATATCCTACCCTAAGCAATAAAACTTAGTATTAAAACACTCCGTTCTTCACTTTTCCGTCCGACCATGAAATATTGCAGAGATTGTACGAAAGTGAGGAAATTAACATAATTTTATTATAATATTTTTCTGAATGGGATTGAACTTACAACCAATCACGTTTACAGCATCCCACTGCGCCACAATGTCATCAATGAGTTTTTATTGCTTAAAAAATTATGTACCTATACATAATATATTCACTCATTTTTTTTATTTTTTTTTTAACTTCACGCTGTATCCCGCATATAGAACCAGAGAACCTAGTATTAAGACACTCCATTCTCTTTCAATAGTATTTCAAATATCAGAAATAAAAGTAACACGTTCTACAAATATTATTTTTTATTTAATTTACTAAAAATATACAAATTTTAGAATTTTTGTACTTACAGCTAAATATATCATGGTGAAGGCAGACCAAGCAGAGTGTCCACTAATGAAGGACAAATGCAAATCGGGAATCTTTTCAACGTTTTCGCCCAAACACTCATATTCACTGGGTTCTATGTAGCGCTGCCTCCACTCTGGCAGACTACAATCTATGGATGGCTTGCATAGCTGGAAAATTATAATTATATAAGTACTTTTTTTTTAACTTCATGCTGTAACCCGCATACCTAGTGTTAAGACACTCCATTCTCTTTCAACAATTCCGTTCCCCACTTTCCGCCGAATTGAGGCATTGCGTGTTGAGTGGCGGAACTCAACGCTGCGCTTTGCATTGTTACCAAACCCAAGAAATAAAAATACTAAATTATTCATTTCCTGGAGTGGGAATCGAACCCACAACCTGTCGCGTTTACAGTCGCACGCTTGTGCCTCTGCGCCACGAAAGGTGTTAAATAAGTACTTTTATAGTATAATATTTTTTTTTGTGCCTCTCTCTCCGACTACTTAACAAAACATGTAGCTTCACATTCCTTCCCGCATAGCGGGGTTAAATCAGAGGACCTAGTGTTAAGACACTCCGTTCTTTACTTTGCAACCGGATTCAAGTCATTGCGTGTTGAGTGGCAGTACTCAACGCTGGCTTTGTCTTACTAAAGGGAGGAAATTAAATGATATAATGATTCCCCCAAGTGGGACTCGAACCCACAAACCAATCGTGCCACTGAACCACGATGCACTCAAAACAAAATATTTTGTCAAATAACTTATTATTTCCGTTCCCCACTATCCCCTATTGGATGTTATCGGAGTGTCTTAACAGTAGGTTCTCAGGATCCCTCTGCCTACCCTGCAAAGTGCGAGATATTATTATTAGTAAATATATTAAAAATCCTAATATTTCATTCACATTTCAATTTATTATAATTACATATAAATCGCCTTGACACCTAGTTACTTTTGATAATGTTATCTAAAATTTAAAAAAAAATACATAGACAGATACTGCCCAATGTTACTATGACTGTTTGAACGAAGACAGTAATAAGATAAGGTGGCATTAATATTAAGCATGGACATGATAATTTTAGTAGATATACAGTTAATTTCCGCATCTATATACGGAAATATCGATAACTTGCATATATATACATATATATATGTGATAAGAAACTATAACAACCTGGCAAGGATATCGGGTCATGCTATGAAAATATCGTATTGCCATCGGATCCGGACACATGTGCAAATTTTCAAACAAATCGAACGGCAAGAAAGGGCGAAAATAATTTTTTGCCGCCTTTAAAAGTGAAAAACGGAATATCTTGACACAAAGCGTGAAGCAAAAGCTGTTTAATAAATTCTTTATTCTTCTGTTATATTTTATTGTTCTCTATGATTTTATTATTACCAAGTAAACAACAAGTTAAGTAAATGCTAACCAATTTTCAAATTGCGGGAATTAGATCCTTACAATACTATTCAATAAATATGAATAATATATTAATTTATATTTTTATATAAAACTCTTTCACTACCTATTGACAAACAACGCACACATAAAATTACCATTCATTATGCGTAAATAACTTGAAATTTATCGTCTAGCTTCCTCATGGA